>PVHY01010663.1:0-51051 GCA_004024945.1 Uropsilus gracilis
GAGGAGGGGCGGGGAGCGCAGGTGGAGAAGCCAGGACGCTGCTCTCCTCTACCTGAGCAGTTTTTCTGGCGTTTGTGAGCAGAGATAGACAGTGCATCAAGGTCAAATCGTCCTCCCTCTTACTGATCCACGATGGACCTTCCCTGCCCTGCCCTCCCCTCCCTTCCCCCCTTCCTTTCCCTCTCTTCCCCTAGCCTCCTCTTTCCCCTCCCCGCTCCCTCCCTCCTTCTCTGGCCCTCCCTTCCCCTGCCTTGCCCTTCCTTTCCCTTTCCCCTCTCCTCCCCTCTCTTCCCCACTTCCCTCTTCTCTCTCTCTGACTTCCTAGTTTGCAGCCACTAAACTATGTTCTCAAGCTGGTCATGCTTCCAGCCTTCCATATGAAAAGAGTTTACTTAGAAAGGAAACTTTGGGCGACACTCATCTCTGCTTTTTATTTTGAAGTGTTTTCCACAGACACATTGCAAAGATAGCACAAAGGATTCCCACATACTCGTCACCTGGGACTTCCAAATGTTGACATCATACTAGATTTTCCTAGTCACCCTGTCTTTCTTTAGACAGGTATGCATGGCTGGGATCTGGGCGGTGACCCCACAATCACCATGACAGGAGCACTTTGGGGGGGCATGGGCCCCACACCTCTCCTGTAAAACTAAGGACATGCACTCACACAGCTGCTGATGAGTGGACAGGAAGGAGACAGAGACATAACCATGGTCTCAGTGACAGGCATTCGGATTTCTCCATCATCGCAGTAATCTGTGCAGAGAACAGAATGATTATTTTTATAGTTTTTTATTGCATCATAGCAGATGACCCACCACACATACAGCTCTCTTGCTTATTCTTGTGTCCAGGCAGCTGCGAGCTGGGAGTACTGGGGTGGGGGAGTGCAGGGTAGACCCTGACAGGAGGAGTCCCTGTGAGAGCTATGACCTTGGCAACAGCCTTGTGGGGTCTGGAGCAAGGTACGGGGAACACCACAGGCGGAAAGAAGTGTAGGATCCAGTCCTTCAGTCCTCAAGGAGGAGCCAGGAATCATAAGATCCCCTAGTGTGTGGCGCCATCCTAGGGATGAGGGTGTGTGAGACTGTCTCTGGAGAGCCAAGGCTGCTTGTTCCCCATCATGGCTTCCAGGTTGGCCAATGCTCTGCTGTGAAGCCGGCGCCCTCTGTTTCTGTTGACTTATTTGTGAGTGTCAAAGGGACACCACTGACACACAGCCTTCAGTATCCATCTCTACCACTCTTGCTACTCTGAGTCTCTGCATTCCTGAGTATCTCCTTCTGGGCAGGCAAGGTGTGCCAGACTCATCTGTGTTTTCCCAGATGTGGGACTAAAGATTGCCATTTCCACAAAGAATGAGGTAAGGAAGTACACTTATAATACACACATAAATTGAAAACCCTAAAAGAAACAGTCAATGAACTTGTCAAAATTAAAATTTACTTATTAAGTTAATGAAATTAAATTCAAATTAAAAATTAAAATTAAATAAATGAAATTTAAAAGTTTATTCATTAAAAGACACAATGCAGGGTAAAACCATAAGATATTTGCAAACCACATCATTAAAATTAAGTCTATTATGCAGAATACATAAAAAACTCACTTCATATCAATCAGACAAAAGTCATAAAAATAGACAAAAAAACAGAACTCTCCTTTTAGTTACATACTAGGTGAATCGGACAAGCCATCCCATTGAAAGCCCCCTCTTCAAGCCCGTGGGTGTGAGACTATGCCCTTTATCTGCCTGTCAGTCCAAATGTCCCTATAACTGTAGCTAATTAAAAGATACAAGTAGAATGATCAGGACAAATTAGAAGAACAAGGTGCTAGGAGGTTGTCTGAGGGTGTGGAAAATTCCAACTCTGACTCTGAATGTCCGTAGGGTCACTGGGGTGGAAGTCAGGATTTGACTTGAATAACAACCTCGGATATTAGACATTGTGTTCACAGATGTGGAGCCTCTGGGAGCCTCCCATGCTGGACACAGGAGTCGACAGCAGACACTTTGGGAAGGGACTGGCCGTGCACCCATGCTGGGTACTAGGATCTGCGTTAAGGTCTCTAGCTGCTCCCCGCTGGCCAGAAAGTGGAAAGAACCCAGATATTAGCCGCCCAGTGGAGGAATCAGCAGTCCACATGTGGGGGCTTGTTCTGCTACAACCTGAAGTGAAACACAGACACGCTGCCATTGATGACCCTGAGAGGCAGCCTCATGGGTACGCCAGCTACAGAGCTGCCCGGGACTCTGTTTGCAGGAGGACCTGAAGGCCCAAGGGGTTGGGGTGGGGTAGGGACAACTGGGGATGGTGTGGGGCTTGGCCTAGAGGCTTCTTCAAGATGAAAATGTGTTCCACCTGTGGGGGAGGTGGCTGTATGAGTTTATGTTTATACTGAAAACCATGGATTTTATGCTTTCAACGAATCTTATCATTTGAATTTGATAATGAAGCTGCTTTTAGAAACCTTAGCATACAGAAAACTTAAAAATCAATCCTGGAAAAGACATCAGAGCCCAGTGTGAGAGCTCAGTGCTCAGATGTGCCAGGACGGAACTGAAGGCGGGACACCCTCTGATAACTCAGGTGCTAGTGGCTTTAAATCTGTCAGAATGTCATAGCATAATCTTCACCTTAGAAAGCGACTCTTGACAAAACTGGCGAAAGGAGTGGATGCACAATTCAAGTTTAAGTTCACAGATTCTATATCAGTAATTGACAGAACAGACACAAAATGAGCAAATATGTTGAAAATTTGCACAACGTGATCAGCATCCAGAACAGGATGTGTTGTCAAAGATGGCTTACCCACAAAGGTGAGCCTTCGCCATTTCTCAGATACCAGGTGAATTTACAAAAGTGGACCTTATATTAGATAATAAAATGAGTGTAAAAAAACTGCTAAGATTGAAAGGACAAGTAGCCTTTAAAATCTATAGATTTTGGCATTTAGACAGAATTGTCCAAGTGAAAAAGGGGTCAAAGGAAAAATCCCTGTCAGGGACATACAAATATTCGTGTGTACTTCAGGCCATAGGAACTGTCAGTTTAACGTGTGCAGGATTCGGCAAATGCAGATTCTAGAAGGACATTCCAAGCCATCTACACATTATTGAAAAGAAGAAAGTCTGCAAAGCAGCCACTACAAGAACCGAGAAACTAAGGAGGAAGGAGACACCAAAAACCAGAGCAAAAACTAACCCAACAGCAAACAAGAGCAGCAAGTCTACTGACCTGTCAAGTGTGAGCAGGTTCCGTCAGGAGCAGAGGATGGCAGGACAGAGCAGTGGTGGCCATGTGCGGGCCCCAGGAGGCCCTTTGGAGTATCTGAGTCAGGGTCCCAGTGATGCTTCCTAGCCTCAGACCCGTCTGAGGCCATGGTCTGGTTTTCTGAGCTACTGGGTAAGGGGAAGGGAGCTGAAATAGCTGGAATGCCTTTTCCTTAGGTTGAAGCCGTGCTCGGTTTGACAGCCATGAGGTTACCCTAGGTAAGGCAAACACCTACATTTGAGTGCAGGACTGGGGTTGCGAGGCACAAGGAGGGTAGGCGGCCATGCTCCACAGGACTGTATGACCCTGACCTGCAGGTGCCACCTGCTGGAATGATGCAATGACCCAGCTTTCCTGGAAAGATGTCACCTGCTCTTGGAACAGCAGGAGTGGTGAAAAGACCCAGTTGTTCCCGGGTTTTCTGGAAAGAATCTGGTTAGCACTCTAACACAGCAGAAAAGGAACCCTTGCCCCTGGGAGTTTCTGCACGGTCTGGCAGTGCAGCAGGAGAGCCAGCGCCCCAACAGCTCACTTGGGAACCAGGGATCAGGTCTCTTCTCCACAGGGAGGCAGAATGGATGCAAGTCAGGAGCAGCAGATAGTGCCTAGGCCCATCAGGGCAGTTCTGCCCTCTTCTAAGTCACCCAACGTCAGGGAGTCCGAGGGACCCTCCCCAGGCCTGTCTGAGGCATGAGGTCCATGGGGGTGTACTCCCAGGGGTTGGTGTCCCCGAACGCTGAGAGTAGCTGGCAACTCAGGGTGGCAGTGGGGGTGGGGTCCCCCATCTCAGATTAGGGGGCACTTAAGGGGGCTTTCTAGGCCCTCTGCCTGGGCACCCAAGATTTCTGCTCCCTCCCTTTGAGTTGAGGTACATGTGCTGCTTTCCTGAGCCACCTTCCTTCAAACCCTTTGTTCCTGGGATGCTGACTTAGAGCCCAGACCCTTTGCTGTTGCCCACCCCTAACCCCCCCCGCCACCGAGTGACCTAGTTGGAAGTGGCCGAGGGGCCAGAAGTTGGGGATGGGCCTCTCCCAACCTCTCCTAACCCCCTTCATTTCTCTTTTTGGGTTCACTGAACTTTCCATGAAGAAAGACCACCATCTGAGCCACAGGACCCTGCCTGGCTCATGGCTTGCTCCCAGGACCAGGAGGCCTCCCTGCACCTTCCCCTGCTCAATTTGTTTCGCTGAGGACTTTGATGAAGTTGTTTATTGACAACTCTGATTAGATTCCAAACAGACACCATTTCACTAAGAAGAAATCACTTTCCCTGGTTCACTCAGCGATCAAGCATTTTCTATGGTTTTCACTGAAAACTTGAGGTGGAGGAGAGATGCCGTACAGCCCCCTGGAGCCTGTTCACTGAGGGCCCAGCTGGCCAGGAGAGGCCAGCAGGCATGGCCAGAGCTGCACCCAGGGGTCATGTCCCCACCTGGGGGTTGGTTTGCTTCTCGGGAGGGACTGGGATTGACTTCGACCCTGAGAAAGACAGTGATGAATGATGAGCTTGGAATTCAACTAAAATCCACCACCTGTAAAATTAGCCATTAAATGAGAGCAAAGCCACCACAGTGAGATCTTAACCTGCCTGTGACCAGGACATTGATACACCAAGTTGGGGGCTCTGCCCAACCCAAGGACCTCAGGCTGGACACTCAGACCTTGTGTGCCCGGGAAGGCCGAGAAAAGTAGGTGTTCCACACGCAACAGCAATGACATATGGATGTAACAAGGACCACATGGCACTGCCAGGTCTCCTCGTGGGTATGAGACCACAAACACAGCTGGTGTGGATGACACAGTGGGTGAGATACCCAGAACTCACAACAGCCTGTCGCTCACAGCCATGGAGCCAGGGAGTAAGCGCTGATCATACCACGTACCACAAACTACTACACCACATACACCACACACCACACACACCACATACGTTACACACCACATACCACATACCTCACATGTGCCACACACCACATGCCACACACCACATTCAATATACACCATACCACATACAACACCACACACAACACATAACACAGACACAACATACGCACCACACCCACCACATACCCCATACCACACCTCCTACCACATACACCATATACCACACATAACACACATGCTGCATACACCACACCACATACCACATACAACACACAATGCAAAGCACACATTGTGCGCATACCACACACCATTTATATCACATGGACATACAAGCGTGGACGGTCATCACCAACGTGTCTGTGTCATTGTCACTTGTCACACTCAAGTGGGTTGTGTTACAACAGATAAAGAATATAACACCTTCCTTCTGTGGATGGTTTAGGGAGCAAGCAAGTCAGTGAAACACTGCAGGAGGAACCCCCTGCTCTAGCAGCCCCATCACCTGTTCTCCGTGGGTCACATGGTACCTCCTGTACACGGGGGCACACAGGTGAGCCCCACTCCACCTTCCCATAGGGCTCGGCATGCAGAGCGGGAATGGGCTGAGATGTATGCAGGGGCTTTCCTCTGCAGGCTGCAGATCCTCCCCTAGGTGTGGGCACTGATGTCCCAGATGCCCGAGGCTCCCTGGCACACCTTGTACCACTTGTGGTTGCTGGTACCAGGATCCGTGGCTCAACAGTCAGTTCACTGGCCACCGGACAGAGATGCTGTGAGGAGGGCTTTGTCACTAATGCAGCAGGAAACATGGGTGCTCACCCCAGCCCTCTCCCTTCCTGAGGTCAGGGTCCTCAGGACTGCAGGCCCATGGCAGACAGGGCAGAGCCCCCACCTTGGCTGCTCATCCCAGAGCCGCACCACCCCAGGCCCACACTGTATATGCCACAGATAGCTGCCAAGAATCCTTGAGGGGGGCACTATTCCCACTCAGAAAGTTTCCTCTGCCAGGATGTGTGCCCACCCTGGGCAACTACTTCAGCACATCTGCTGGTCACTCCCAGATCCCTGGGAACACCCACATGTTCCTGGGAGCATACCTGGACACTTCTGTGTCCCTGGGAACACACGCCTGTCCCTGAAAACACCCCTGTATCCCAGGGAACACCCTCACATCCAAAGAATATCTCCACATCTCAGAGAGTACCTATGTGTCCTTGGAAGCATTCATGCACTCCTGGGAGCATCCCTGTATCCCAGGGAGCACCCCTGCATCCCTGAGGACACCCCAGGTCCCTTGGAACACTCCCAGGCTTGGGGTGGCTATCTGGGCTTCCTGCCCTGCTCAGCTCAGGCCCAGCAACCTACACCATCAGCAGCAGCAACATACTTATTCCTCCCGCTGCTGCTTTGAATTCTCCACGTTACAGCGCTTATGCCTTTAACAGAAGCTTCTTTATCAGCCAGTGTTCGTTCAATTGTCAGTAACTTTGTCATGGTTTTCCCATTTATGTCTCACCCAACAGAATGGCAAAGCTTTAAACAGTTGGCAAATGCCTAGTGCTGGTGAGGACCCTAGAGGACCATGATCTGCTATGGGGACCCTGTGGAGCCATGATCTGCTATGAGACAAGGCACCCCATGACCTGCTGTGAGGACCATGGGGGCCCCAGGGGGGGGGATGACATGTTCACACATAAACCCCAAACACACAGTACCCTGGCCTGCATGTCCTCGGAAGAAGGGGAGACTGGTTTGGAAGTGATAGTACCTCTTCAGGGAAGGGGTTGGGGGGAGGGGTTGCCCCAGCAGAGGAGGGGGTTAGACAAGGGACAATTCTGTTGTGTCAGAGTCCAAGACCCTGATGCTGAGCTCTTGTCACCCCAACCTCTGTGTTTCCTTAGCACTCTCAAGATCCACCCTTTGTAAACAGATTTGTCCCACCACTTCCAGCTCACTCTTGGGGCTCTGAGGAATCAGGGCCCAGGCCAGGGTCTTGGTGGAGCTGGAATCTGGGAGCCAATGAGGATAGAGTTGTGGACCAGTCCAGGCATGGCTCATGCAGCCCAGGCCTAGGTGCGTGGAAGGCTGGGTTGTACAGGTCTCCTTCTGATGTGATTCCAGATGGGCAGCAATCAGGCAGGACAAATGGCTCTTTGGACAAAAGCTCCTTTGCTCCCTTTTGGAAAATCCCTGTTTGATCCCAAGAAAGGCCGGTGCTTTCTGTGGGGCAGCAGAGGGGTGGTACTCCTGACCCGGCCTTCCAGGACTTCTGGGAGCCCACCAGCTCTGTGACTGGCAGGCAAGGACTCGGGGTCAGGCAACTGCTGTTTCTTGCTACTTCTCAGACCCCTTCCAAGCCTGCTGCCAGGATGGTTACCCCAGCTAACCAATGGCACTTGGATCATTAAACTCAGCCTTCCCCTACCCAATGGGCTCACCCACCATAGGTCATTTTCAGGGCATCTGCACTCAGAGCACCAGGTTTGGAACAGGCCTTTAGAAATAACCAGAAATAAGTGGACTTCTAGAAACCACCTGCTCAGGTCCCAAGATCGGCCTCGACCACTGCCACTTAGGTGGTAGAGACTCAGCCCCGTATGTGTCCAGGTAACTTAGAATGCCTGGGAACCTGGCTTCTGATGACTTCCCTGGCTTCTAATGACATAGTCAGCTCAGCACCTCTGACTTATCTGCCTCCTGTGTGGATGGCTTCCCACCCCCAGGGCTGACCTGTCCTTGGAGCTGACCTTGTCCGGTGTTCTCAGCCCTCGTCTTGGCGTGGAATTTCACGGCGCCCTGTGACCACCTGGCTTTACTGAGTGTGCCCTGCAGAGCTGGGGAGGGCTGGGTACCACGTCCACCTGAGGCCTTGCTTCATCCCTACTTAGCCTGCCCATGTTTGCCCGGTGACCCCACAAACTTGGATGTTCACCACGGTCAGCTGGTCTCTCCTTGATGCCTTCTCAGGGGTGGTGGGCAGAGTGATACAAAACCACGTGGTGTGATGAGCAACAAGAAGCCCGAGCTGACTTCCCCTTCCTGGGCATGCTGTTTGTGTCCACATGTTCCTGGAGAGCAAAGATGCCCTAATTTCAGCGCATTCCAGCCAAGGGCGTGGGGTTTAGTCCTGAGGTTGCCCTCGCATCTGCTGTTCTTGGCCTCCTTGGTTCACACACAGAACTTTCACAGCTGAACATTTGAAGGTTTTAGATTATATAAGAACCGGTGTGGATGTTAATTACATTTGGTGATATTTCTTCTGGCTAGATTGGGCCTAAGTTTTGCCAGATCAGTATTGTTTTGGATCTTCATCTTCTCAACTGGCTCGACCTCCCTTTCTGACATCCCATTAAAAGTAGGCCACCAAGCCAGGAACAGGAACAAGGTCAAACTTGCATTGATTACAAGGAATAATTGTTTTGTATGGACTAAGGCAAAATAGAATGATGTGACAAGCACACAGTCATGGACCATGCAGTTTTATGGCCATTGATTATATTCTAAGCATGTGTTCTTTATCAGATTTTTCACTTCCTCTGACAGGGGCTGGTGAGTCCTGTGCTGGTCCACCTGCCTTTCCGCCTTGGCCTGGCTTATGTAATGGAACTCACTTACCTGGTCTGGGCTTTCTCTGAGGCTCCCAGAGGAAATAGGAACCAAGGCTCATCGCACTTGCCTTTCAATTCTCCTTTTGCTTCCTCAAGTTGAAGTGTGTGTGACAACACAGCTTTGAGTCAGTTTTAAGTCTCTCGGCTTCTTTTACCGTAGCTATGGTTAAAGAATGAACTAAAATGGGAATAATCACATGATTTGAAATGGGGCTGGGTATGCAGTTTGTAAACCAAAGTGAAATAGCTTTCTCCTGGAGATACTTAAAACATGGCCTGCCCTGGGACAGCTTAAGGAACCTGCAAATGTGCCGCTGTGCTTGCTAACCTGTCTTCACAACAACTTCCTAGTTCTCCTCTTCCTGGGATTCCCTTTGTTACATCTCAGCTTCTACCCAGTCATCCCTCCCCTTGACTTCAATCAACAACACTTCCCAGGTGATCTTTCTTCAGTGGCCAAAAATCAAACTTGGAGGAAAATCCTTCCAACAATAAAACTTTGAGATCAGTCTCACCCCAAAAAATCATTTTACAGTGAAGTCTTTCAATGATTAATGTTGTCATGATAAAATCATTATCATCTGAGAGCTACAACTATGAAATAGCCCCACATCTTATTTTATAAGAAACCAGAAAGCAAAATAATGAAATATCTTCACATTTAAAATTATTCAAATTCCGTGAATGAGTTTCATGAACAGCTAGCTTTTGGTTCATCGGCTAATAATTTGTGGGTTCTTTTTCTGGCATTTTAGCAGATCCCCTGAAGTCTCTGGCTCCAAAAGTCAGTATTGGAGCACTGAGGGCAGAGTGGGATCATTGAAAATGACCTCCTGTGATGCTGTCAGTGTCATCTGGTGCTTCACAGCTATCTGCACCAGTTCCCAGAACTCAACTGAGAGCCCCTGTACCTCATTCATTGTGGGCACCTGGGAATTTATATTAAAAAATTTCTCAGATGATTCTGATGAGCAGTCAAGGTTGCAAAACCACAGCCTTAGGTAACTCTGAGAAATGGGTAAGAGAAATTTGAATGCCACCAAGAGGAAGTCTGCACCCTAAATATAAAACTTCACATTTGATGCCAGTTGAAGACATGTAAATGAAGTCTTTCTGACCCAGACCCAACATGCAAACAGACTCCAGTGAGTTGTTAAGTTTTTAAAAACTAGTATAAATTCTAAGTGAATTAGAATGATAATTATCATGATTATGACTTTGAAGAAGGTAAAATCAGCCTGGTTTTTAATAGGTTCTTCCAAGAAATGACTGACTTGGTAACTCCCAGGCTGTGCATCCCAACGCTGCTGCACCATTTACAAAATTGCTCTCTAGAGCCTTGTAATATAACCAGCCCTCACTGCTAACTGTAGGGCAACCAGCCTGACTGTGATGCCATTTGTCATGCAAGTATCAGGCTTACCCATTTGCTAGGTTCTTTACTGGTTCTAGCAATTATACAGACACACCAGGAATGGCAGTACCAGGGCCAGGGCATGCTGGGAGACAGGTGAACCCCCTTTAGCTCCCCAGGAATCTTCATGCTCTTTCTCTGGGCTCTGTCTAGCATTCTCTCTTGCGCTCTCTCTCATGCTCTTTTTTTCCCTGCATGCTGGTGCCCATGGTCTCATCCACCCTTTGTCCCCCCTTTCCTAGGCTCAGGTGTGCACATTCACACATGCACATATCCACTAGACTGCACAATCATGGAGAAGACACACCAACCCAGGTGCATGTTATATAGGTTAATGGCGGGGAAAGCCTCCCTAAAAGTCCCACAAGCCTCCTCCAAGCTTGGCCTGCTGTTTCTCTTGGCCTTCCCCGGTTACTTCAGGCCGTTGTGTCACCTCTCCTCTTCCTAAACCATACCACTCTTTCCTCAGTTATCTATAAGGAGGCTGATTAAGTAACCACAGATTCAGTCATTTCCATGGCAAAAATGCCAGTTCCTCATCTCTGTTTTCAAGTGCTTAAAAAGCCCCAGACTTGAGTAAGCTCTACTTCCCATTCTCTCCACCTTTCTCAGTTGCTGGCCAAGCTGGCAGATAAACCTGAGGTTGCCCAGTTCAAGGTCTTGCACTGCAATTTCATCAATTTTTTCCATTTTGTTTATTCACTTTCTCACTGTCACCTCGCACTTTTTTATTCTCCTTAGCCTTCCAACCATGTTGACCTTTCTTGCCTCTTACATAATTTCTAGCCTATGATCAATCAGTGTCGTCATCCCATCAAGTTAACAACAAGCTGTTAGCGGGTAAGAGGTACGCAAATTATCTCAGACTGCCTCACAAGGAAATAGCTGGTCTTTAAACCCACTACAATGTCTGTCCACCCACGCGTCACAACAGTGCAAGACCAAGTTAAAAGAAACAGGATTTATTAATGAGAGGCTAAAGAACCGAGAGTCCTCAGGGCCACCCAGATCCCTGGATGCTTTACCCCAGTCAACTCCACGTCCAGGTTTCTAACTAGCCCCTTCTTGGGACAAACATTATCAAATCATCTCCTCAGATCTGTCAACACCAAGTCCAGGTTTATCAGCCAGCCCTCTCACGTCAGGGACACACATAACCAACTCTTCTTTCCCGTGAGCAGCCCTGTCAGGGACAGACGTAACCAAGTCCAGGTTTCCTTAAACTCATGACTTTTCTTTCCTGCCTGGCTAGGTTGGGCCGAGCAGAGCACTAACTTGGCACCCACTCTTTCCTCCCACTCTCCTGTCTGGGCAGAAATGTCTTGTTCTCCCTGCATGCACTCTTATGCACTCTCTCATCCCGTGTTCTTCTCGTGCCTGCACTCTCCTCTCACGAGGATTCACCCCTCACTCCACATGCTTCGCCGAGACTTCACCCGTAATGGTGTCTTACTACTCAGCTGTATCTAATGACAAAGATTGGGCCTCAGCTCCCTAATTCAGCCATATTACCCTGTCACAAAGCTAATGTCATCTCCACAACCACCACTTCTCTTCTGCATGAGCCTGATCAGGTGAGCAGAATGTTATAGCAATCACAAGCTCAAGAATATTCAGCACCCAAGGCAAAGTTCACATTATCTGACATTAAAGAACATATTTACTAGCTATGCAAAAAGCAAGAAAAGTCTACAATGAGGAATAGAATAGACACCGTATCAAACCCAAAACTAACACAGATGGTAGAATGAACAAACGAGGATGTTAAAGCTTTTCTTACAGTCACATTGCACATTCTAAAGAGATAACTAAAGGCATGGAAGTCATGGAGGGAAAAAACCAACTGGAAATTCCGGAGGTAAAAACTATCAGTGAATAATACTTTGGATAAAATCATGTATCAAGAGCAAGAGACCCGTGACGATGAAGACAGAGACTAAAACTCCCAAATGCACAGAGAAAGAAAAAGCAGAACCCCTGTGAGCTAAGGGCAACTTTGGATCACCTTCTGTCCGTGTAATCAGAAGACTCGAAGAGGAGGAAGAAAAGAGGACAGAAAAATACAAGGAAAAAATACCCTAAAATTATACTTATGTCATGAAACCCAAAGACACTGCCAGAGCAACTCAGTGAAGACCAAGCGTGAAGAAGATGGTAAGTGCACTTGATCACCATCGATTTGCTCAAAACTTACCACAAGGAGAGAGAACCCCTGGGGCCAGTGCACTCACATGAGGGGTAGCAGAGCTGGCAGGGTCAGCCAAGGAGGGGCACAGCCACACCAGAGATCAAGCATAAAGCCTGCCTGACATCCTGCTCCGGGTAACGTATCTCTGAAGAATGAGGATGAAGCAAAGGTTTTCAGGTGCCTAGAAGTTAAAAGGCTCCACTGCAGCTGAAAGATCCTAGAAGATCTTCCAGGGACTCTATGGGCGAAGGATAAGACCACTGTGCCCACCAATGTGGAACCCCGGAGATGTGAAGCCCTGGAGAGGTGGTTACATGGGTACAGATGGAAAACATTATTATTATTATTATTCAAGCACCAAGAAGTGAAATCCTAAAGTGGATTCTGTGCAAGCCCTTTACCTGCCATGTGACAGGATCGAGTGGGGGAACCAGGGGATACTCATTCCCCAGAAGTTTAATAAACCCACTGGTGAGAGGACTCATGTTCTTCCAGCCTCTGCACTAGACTTGCCGGTGGAAATACCCAGGGCCCTACTCTGGAAAGCCCTCTTTGGATTCACTGGGAACAACTGGATCTGGTGTGGTCACTTAGTCACAGAAGTGAGGAATCATCATGACTACAATCGGCCCATCTCAGCAAGCAACACGGACACAGGGCAGGCCTGGCTGACAACAATCCAGCCTGCCAGCATAACCGGCAGGTCCCTCAGATGTGGCTGGTTGGGCTCAGATGGCAGCGAGGATATCCATGGGGTCCTGGGCATGGTCACAGCCTCTGAGTACAGGTGCAGCTGAGTGGCCATGGGCAGGAAGGCAGAAAGCAGAGCCTGAGGATTCCTACATGTCCAGCAGTGAGGGCACGCTGAGCTGAGTAAGTGATTCCACATCCAGGGGCTCATGTGATGTTTGCAAAAACTGATGAAAACATTCATGAAACAATGCAAAGTGAGAAAAAACCACACAAAACAGAAGGGAGATTGGGAACCAGAAACCAGGGTCCCAACAGCCACTTCAGCATTTCAGGTGACCAAGTGCTCCCAGGAGGAGCAACTCTTTGGTCCAAGAAATCTGGGCCCAGTTCTATGGCTGCAAGGGAGGCTGCCTACTGTCTGGACAGTGTGAGATCAGCAACCCAGAGCCAGTCTGGACTGTGGCACGTGCTGAGAATTCGGCAGCCTTCGAGAAAGCAGGTCACAGCATCTGACGAGAGCATAGCTAGCAGGAACCATCCGGCGGGGCAGTCCAAGAGACACATCTGTTTTGGAGATGAAGATGAACCTCCAATTTCATAAGCCCTGATCCTAATTTTTAACTTTATATAGTATAAAATATTGTTTATATTTATACTATCTTTAATTAGAAAAACTTGATAAATACTCAAAAATCAGTTAACGCCTGGATCCAGATGGGGTCACTGCTCTGCCCTCCAGGTGAGTGGTAGCTGGTAGCCACTCTCTGAGTGGGCCTGCAGGTCAGCAACCCTGGGGAATGCAGCACCGCTATGTCCATTTTCTGTTGTTTCACAGTAATTAGCTCTGTGCCAGAGTGAAACCTTATAAGATAGTATTTTAATTTATCACATGTAGCAGCAATTGGGGTTTGTGGTTTTGGGGATCCAGGCATGGGGCTTGATAGAGGGAGGAAACGTGGCCAGGTGACAGGGCAACCGCAGAGAGAAAGAGTTGGACAGAGCCAGCCACAGTCCAGCCCGCAGGAGACTTCCCAGCTGTTGAGGAGCTGCAAGCCAGGCTGGCCTGTGTAGCTGAGGCCCCAGGCACCTCAGCCCAGCTCATTTAAATCTACAGCCATATGTGGTCAGCAACTAGCTGGGGGCGGCTACAGCTTAGCAGGGCTGACTGGGAGGCCCACAGGCCTGTGGATCAGAAGACTCAGCAGATGAAGAGCCTGGGCTTCTGGAATCAAATGAAATAGAAGCTGAAAGTATTTTGTGCAGTTACCTAAGAAAGAATGATTCTACGATGTTGAAGGTGGTGCTACTCTCAACATATGATGTTGAAGTTATGGGGTCCACTGCTGAGGTCAGAGGGAGACTAGAAAGACCCATTTCAAAATATCAGCTGAGGCTGGGCACAGTAGTGCATACCTGTAAGCAACAGCTTATGGAGTCACAGCTGGGACTGGGGATCTTGGCTTGAGACCCACCCCAGGGCAACATAGCAGGACCAAGTCCCAAAAAAATAGCTGGGCGTGGTGGTGCACGCCTATAATCCCAGCTACCTGTGAAGCTGAGGCTGGGGATTGCTTGAGTCCGTGGTACCCCGGGCAACATGAACCTGTGGTTCCACGGGCAAAAATAGCAAGACCTAGTCAAAAAAAAAAAAAAAAAAAAAAAAAAAAAAATATATATATATATATATATATATATATATATATATATATATATATATGGAAACAAAAAAATGTCAGCTGGAGGAGAGGGGCGACTCCCAATCATTTCTGTATTTTCTGTGTACAAATAAGGTTTGGCTTTGAGATTTTTATATTTGGTTGTTTATTTGTCTGTATAACATTTTGAAGCATTGATGATGTGCCCCCAACCCACAAGTATCCCCATTTCCTGCCCCTGATGAACCGATAGGCCACGACTGACTGGGTTTCGCTCTGGGAAGGGAAATAGAAGGTATCTGCTGAAGCACCTCTTTTTTCTTAAGATGTGAAGGTTTGTGAAATATTTAGGAGAAATTGGGGTTTTAAAATAAAAAGAGGGGCCGGGCATGGTGGTGCATGCCTGTAAGCATCAGCCTAGGAAACCGCGGCTGGGACCAGGGATCACAGTTCAAGTCCCACCGGGGGCACGTAGTGAGACCTAGTCCCCAAAAAAAAAGCTGGGCATAGTGGTGTGCACCTGTAATCCCAGCTACCTGGGAAGCTGAGGGTGGGGATCGCTTGAGACTGTGGTACCCCAGGTAACGTGAGCCTGCGATTCCACAGGCAAAAATAGCGAATCCTAGTCTCAAAAAAAGCAAATAAACAAACAAAAAATAGAATAAAAAAGAGGGGGAATAAAATGTCCCATAGGGATTGAGGGGATGTGTGTGCGCAGGGGTCCAGACTCCAGTGTAGGGATCCCGGACCCTCAGAGGGAAATAGCTGACTGCGTGCTCCTTTAAGGAGAAGACCCACACTCTGGGACTTCCTGACTTACAAGGTAAGAACAATTGGGGTCTGCCAACTGTGAAGGTGTCAGGTTGTGGAGGGAACTGTCCCCTCAGCCTATGGGGGCAAGGGCCAGTACCCCACCCACCCTGTCCCTGACCTTCAGGAAAGCTGAGTGTGTGAACAAGATGGAGTGAAGAGGAACAGTCCTGTGGCTATCAGGTAGGGTCTGAAAATGTAGATTGGATTGGCTTAAGCAGTTTCTGAGAACATGGAGAAAGTGGAGCCCTTCCTTGCTCGCTGCTGAGAGGACAGGAAGTGCCAGCCGGGAAAGGGCTAACCACCAGCAGCTCCTCCCAGGGCTAACCACCCAGGAGAGCAGGTTAGCATCCCTGTTCTGGGTGCACCCTAAGAAGGGACGGTGAAACCCCCGTGGAAATTTTTCACTGACGTTCATTGCCGCTTCATTCACAAGAGTCAAGTTGTGGGAGCAGCCCAAGTATCCCCAACAGCAAACGCTTACACAAGAACATTGCCCAGCCCCCAAAAGGAAGGGATTTGGATGGCCAGGAGGACTTGGACACTGCCTCTGGGACAAGCCTCTGCCAGTGCCTGGACTGGGAGGCACAGGAACCGTGTGCAGAGCCTGGGGGGTTGGGAATTGGAGGCTGAGGGCTGGAGACTTGGGGGGTGGCGTCTGGGGGTCAGGAACTGGGGACAGAGACTGGGGGGCTGGGAGGTGTGGGGTTGGGAGGCTGAGGGGTGTGGGGTTGGGGACTGCTGAAGGGTGAGCTCCCTCTGCCATGATGGCCACATTCTGAGGATGGAGTGTGGTGTGTGGACAATACGTGAAGGGACTGACACCATTGAATTTCACCTAAACATGGTGATAATGATAGGTTTTGTTTGATGAATGTTTTGTCACAATTAAAACTGACAAAGAAGTGCTAACTTTTTCTCCCATCTCAGCTAGTCCTGAGCTGACCCTGAGCAGGCTGGCACTCCCCCTGTGTCCTGGGTTGCGGCCCTCTGCTCTGAGATGCCAGTTGTTTTGATGAGGCTGAGCTTCAAGAATCTTCTGCTGTGGTGTCTCAGGATGGTTGCCCGCTGAGGGTCATTTCTCATACAGATGTAACGAGCACATGTTTTTCCCTGATTTTTAACCAGAGGCCAGTCTCAGCTCTGCCCTGAAGTGATCTGGTAAGGCCCTCAAGAGAGAGGTGAGTTTGTGACCACCCAGAGTCCATCTGGGGACAGAGACAGGGCTCACTGCCAGCAGATACCCCCACCTCTGCCCCGAGGGTCCTGCTGGCAACCAAGTCCTTTCCCAGCCCTGCTGTCCTGTCCAGACAGAGAATTCTTTCTGTCCTTTGAGGACCCCCAGCCTTCACCTCTTCCCTGTGCTGGGTCTGACCACCAGCCACAGGCAACTCAGTATCTGTCCCTCTCCTGTGAGACCCTATCTCCGTGGTCGCTCCTCAGTCCCCGCCTGCCCTCTGTCCTGCAGTCCTCAGTGCCCTGCACTTGGGGCCACGCGGGACCCTGGGACCTCAGGGTAGAACCAAGTCTTAGCCACCTGACCTCGCCCTCAGAGTTCTGAACAGCTCAGGATCAGTGCCTGAAAACAGCGCTTGTCCAGTG
The DNA here is from genome assembly GCA_004024945.1 of Uropsilus gracilis. Lineage (NCBI taxonomy): Eukaryota > Metazoa > Chordata > Mammalia > Eulipotyphla > Talpidae > Uropsilus > Uropsilus gracilis. The sequence goes on from PVHY01010663.1 coordinate 17,133, forward strand.
GGTGTATGGCCTGAGCCCGGCATCCCTGTGCCAGGCATGGTGGGACAGGCCTTCAAGTGGCTGTTTTCAATCTTTGCAATTTTTGTTTTGGTCTTTTTAAAGCAGGTCTGACCCCTCTTTCTCACACTCTTTCTCTACGGGCGGCTTCTGTCCTGTGCTTCTCTCAGAACATGACCCTTACTAAGGCGTGTCCTCCATTATCTTTGTGTTCTCTGTTATCTGGGTTTCTTTGCAGGTTTCCCTGCTCACTGGTTCTCTGTCCTCCCTGGTACTGGTCTCCCCTGCAGGCCACACATGCCCATGGGTGGCTGCCTCCACAGGGTCAGCTGGTCAAGCTCAAGGGTGTGGTGGCCAGAGACCCAGGCTGACCCTCTCAGGGCCCCAAGTTCCGCTCCTCTGACTGTCAGGTGGGGGTTTCCACATAGACAGGATAATGCAAATTCGAGATCACTGAAGCAGCTTCCTATTTCTCCCCACCGCTGGCCACTGGGTTGCCAACCTGGTTGAGGGGGCAGGGGAAGCAGGGGTGCATTCTGGTCTCCATTTTATAGACCGGCTCTCACTATCCAAAAAACCCACTTCTGGGTGGCTCTGCCCAAATCCAGAATCCTATGTGTCAGGGCCACATCCGGATCCCCAGGAGCACTGCCTGCAGGCTCCTCTGCTGACTGCAGATTCAGCTTTGCTCTGCACCGATCTGAAGGTCATCTTGGCGACGTCTACCCGGGGATTCCCCTGACTTCACGGCAAGCTCAGTGATGTATCTTAGAAACACCTTTGGGTTTGTGGCTTCAGTCATGTGTGTGAAAGATCTGTTTGTCCCGCACCCTGGGCTCTGCATATGTGTGTATGAGTGTGTGAGTGTGAGTGTGTGAGTGTGTGTGTGTGAGTGTAAGTGTGCCTCCCTGCTCTCAAGCATACATTTCCTGAGTCTTTCATTTTTAATGAACATTTTACTTCGGGCATGTTTTCTTCTACAAAGAATTTCAGAGGCAATTTCAGTGAATTATTTTTCTTATTTTATTATAAGTTCCCTAAATAGCACAGTACAGGTTGTTTTACTTTGTGCTCCTTGGGATGATAGTGCAATCCAAGCCAAATATGGGGCTGGGTAAAGATCTTCTGAAAAGGTCACAAGGGAAGGTTCTAACATTTTATTAAAGAGTTGGACTCATTAAGTTCAATTTCAGTAAAATAAAATAAAATTTTACTTTTTTGGACTAAATTAACTTGAAGTTTAAGCATGCAAATGGTTCAATATCTAGTAGCTATTTTTAAATTTTTCTCTTTCATTCTGGAAACATCAGTAAGAAGTAATATCACCTCAAATAACCAATGGTTCACTTAGTTGAAGTGGGAAGCAACAAAACAGTCCTGAACTCCCAAAAGTTGCTAGCTGTGCAGAGAACCCTGTAATGGGAATTCAGCATGAGAAGCAAAATCTTATAGGTGTGGCAAGGGGTCAGGAGAGCTGGGTAGGATGTTCTGTCCTCCACTCCTGGGCAACCAGCCCTTGTCAGGGGAGCTCTGGCGCCCCCTCATGATGCCTGCAGTCTGGGCTATGGGGACCCCAGCTGAGGAGGCAGCTTGCAGGCCCTTAGCCCCCAAAGTCTCCCCGGAGGAGGAATTGACTTTCTGCAAAGGGTGAATCACTTGGAGAATAGGTTGTCCGACAAGGATATCCCACGGTCGAGTCCACCTTCTCAGCACCCCAGGAGAGAAGTCAGCTCTGCAGACAGACGAAATGCAAAGCATGGGCTGGGGGCTCCCTGGGTGAAGCACAGGTACCTTCTGCTCAGGCTCCAGGAGGCAGCAGTTCCTTGGCTTTTGGCACAGGCCAACTCCTCCCAAGATCAGGGCTTTTGTGGCAAAGGGCAGGCCCTTGTTTCTGGCTCCCAATGGATCTACAGCCTTGGCGCGGGTCAAAGAGAGGCTGTGAGCCATCGAGGCACAATGTATCTGAAGGAGAGACTGCTCGGTGGCCAGGTAGGGGCTAGACCAGCTCACCCTCCAGCCTGAACCCTTTCCAAACCCACCCCAAAGCTCTGGCAGCTGGAGGACAAGGGTAGTGCTGGCCTGGTGTGATTGCTGAGGACGACCTTGAGCTCAGGGGCCTGGACAGTGACAGTGCCTTGGGGGGCAGAAAGATTTGGCCTCCCAGCATTATTCACTGCCCATCATGGGGAGGACGAGAATACACATCCACCCTCAATTTCCGTTGTCCCTTTATAGAAATGTTTGTGCTTTGCTCTGAGTCCAACTGGCCGTGGACTAGGGACCAAAACACCATCCCCTGGTGTTCTGAGCAGTGCTGGGAGGAAAACCAGACTCAAGGCTGTGGGTTCTCATCAGTTTCAAAAGGTAGAGCATGGGCAGACCGATGGGAGACCAACCTGTGTCTGTTCCCGCACAGGGTGGGGTATGATCTGAACCCCTCTGGCCACCAGCCCCTAGGAGGATGTTGGACACTGCTGCTCAGATGACCTCATGGAGCAGGGCCACCCAGCTTCTCTCTGGCCTCCACCTCTGCTGTCTGAGGCGAGGGCAGGGAGGTGGGGTCTGGAGGGGTGTGGAGGGGTGAGCCAGGACTTCCTCAGGGCAAAGTGGCCCCCAGGCACCTCCTAGGCCTGCACTCAGCTGCTGCTCCTTCTCTTGATAAACAAATGCTGGCTGAACGCAGTGTCTTCTCCAGGTGTGCGTCTCACCTGTGGTAACATGCCCAGCGGTGTTTTAAGAAGATGGCCTAGAAAATCAGCAGGAGATCGAGAAATAAATGTTTGAATCAATCACATTTAAAGCCTCTCCGAGGTAAGCTGTCTTCTATCTTGTTCTCCACAAACTTGGATCATTTGGGGGCCTCACTATCTGCTCTGTCATGTCGTTGCATAGTAACTCATACAGCTGTTGGACGGAGCACAAGCTCACACACTCACCCAATCAGCACCGCTCCTGATGGCGAGGACCTGTGGGGAGTGCCCAGCTCACTACTTAGCTGTGAGCTGAGGTTGGCTGAGTCCTAAGATGTCTTTACACCACGTTTTCTTCTAAGACAGAGACAGCACCTGCTGTCCCGACAGACCTGTGGGTTAAACAAGAGCACTTGCGGGGAGCTGCACGAGGGACTGTAGATCCTCCCAGGGCCTCTGGTATTGCTGCGGGCAAGGAAATGAAGGTTCAGGAAGATTCGGCTAGTAGAGGGAAGGGAGCCAGTACAAGGAGGTGTAGAGATGTTTTCCTTGGATCGTTTATTTTCAAGGCCTCAGCTGCTGAGGAGACCAGCCAGGCCCAACTGTGGGGTCGGGGCAGAACTGAGGGAAAGGCTATGGGCCTGCTGGCTCCAACAGGTAAATGGGAACCACCCACCTCTTGCCTGTTTCCATTTGAAACTTTGTAGTTTTAAGTTCCACTTAAAACTACACAGAAAAAGTTCTTTTTAAAAATATTTCCAAAACTTGAGGCTTTTGGAAATGTGAAGCAATACTCTTGAAAAACTGATAGCACCATAAACCATGGAGAAGCCAGATTCTATTTAAAACTGCTTCTGAGTAGATGGAAATAAATCTTAAATATATCTATTATGCCACAGAGAGTATGATGTCTTCTTAGTATAACACCAAGATTAGCTGGGGGACCGAGATGAAGCACCCCCAGTAAACACCAGAGTGGAGCCTGTCTGAGGGTACTTGGGATTCTCCTGCCTGGATGACTTCCTGGGTTTGATACTGAAATCCACTTCCACCAGCTGCTGGAGACGTAAGGGAGCGAGAAGCCTACCTGAGAGGAGAAACCTTTGTCCAGTAGGGTCAGTCAAGAGGGTGTCTGCCTCTGCAATGTGACCTGATTGTTTCTTCTGGTATTTAAATATAAAGCACTTGAAGTTTTAATAGCTCAGAAATATAAAAGACTGAAGTGTGATTCTGGACGCTACGCAAACACCTGGAATCTCTGGGGCTGGACAATGGAAAAGTAAAGCAGACCTGCACAGGGCGCACACGGGGGACAGTATCTGGTTGTCTGTTTGTGACATGGAGATCTGGTAAAGGCTTCTGAGTAGCACGGCTTTCTCTCTTGGAATTCTGGGATTTCCTTCACATTCGTTCAAGTCATTTCCTTCAATTTTGTCTGACTTCCTGTGACTTCTTTCATCCCATAGATTCAAACAAAGAAAACTTTCCTTTGTTATTTCTATAGTTATTGCTCACAATGGTGGCACTTTTTATGTAGATTGCTCTGTGCTCCTATATGCATATGTGCTTTTGTAAATGTATATACATACGGCTCTTCAGAGGCTTCTGGGTTAAATGCTTGGCATTTCCAGATGTCATAGCAATTACTGAAAATGACACTTCTTGTCACTGAATCTTTTCAGCATTGGATATTTAAAAAGTTTGCCGATCTAAGGATGAAATTAATTCATGATTTTTATTTGGATGTCTTTGAATACTTATGTGATTGCACTTCTTTCATATAGTAATTGGTTCCCTGAACTTTTTACCCATATGATTTATCCAGCTCTCTATTTGACTGTCTTTTCCCTCTCAATTTGTAGAAGTATTTTTATAATAATTTGTTATTGGTTGCAAATATTGTTTCTCAGGCTTACATTTAAAGTGGTTTATAATCATGAAAGTTTTGTATATTTGCAACCCTTGCAATTAATTTGTTTATGATTTAACAAATCTTCTTTTAAATTACCAGATAAACACATAAAACAATGGATAGTGTGAACAGCAATGATGAAACTCTCAAATCCAGTAGAATCCCCTGAACTTGTAATGGCCAAGATAAACAACTTCACTTGTTCCTCTTTCTGAGGCATCAGAAATTATAAATCTAGACGATTCTTAGTTTTCCTAAAACCTAAAACCAACAAAGGGTTTTTGTTTTTATAACTTTTTCACATTGAATAGTTCTATTGTGTCGATTCAAACTTTTCCTGCAATCAAAAGTTTTGTTTTCTTGGGAGTAGTATGTCATTGTGTCCCATAACCTAATCTTAGTGACAAACCTTTTTCTCTAAGTGGGACTTTCAACAGGGGAAAGCCGGGTTGGCAGTTGAAACACATACGAGGTTGGCTAACATTCCCGCCACCCCTCCGCACTCCCATGGTCAGACCCACCTTCTGGAAAAGTCCTCCTGTGGCTGGTGATACACAGAGTCTTGGAAGCCCAGCCTTGGTTTTGGTTGATTTAATCCTGTTAGCCCTGGTTGTAATATTTCATTTCATCTCTCTGAGATTTCATCTACCTAAAATATGAGTGAGTCTTATTTTTAATGAAAAGTTTTCAGAAATTTCCCCCATTATTCACAAGACCAAGTAAAAACTCACAGCTTTGTGGCCTCCTTATTCAAACAGAATTAAGAGTCCTGGTCTCTTGCAGCTGGATGGTGGCTGTGGGGGAGCGAGGACACTGCAGTGGACATGATGCAGACATACTGGTGTCAGACTCACCTGTGTTGTGCTGCTCAGCGGGTGGCCAATCCTTGGCTGTTCCTGCTGCTGCTCCTTGCTGAGCATGAAGCAATGGGATCTAGAGTTTCTGTTTCTGGATTTTTTTTAACAAGCAAGTCCATAGCCTTCGAATTAAAGGAAGAGGGATTAAGTTTTTGAGTTGCTCGTTCCCTTGACTGTTGGTCTGATAACAGAGGTGACAAGCACCTTCCTTTGGGCATTGGGGGGTCCAGCAAAGAGCTGCTCAGTCACCCTCAGGGTGAGTGACAGCTGCGGTGCTCCTGCCAACAAGCCTCCAGGTGCCAGGGATCCTTCCCCAGTGACAGGATGAGGCTGCCCCCTGGTGGATAGATGTGCCCCACAGCTGCAGGTCATCACGCTCAGCAGCCACAAGTCCCTCTTGGCACAGCCTCCACTTCTTTGGACAAAAAGCACAACTGTAGCCCCCACTTTGCCTGAGCAGGAAACCTACCTCTGAGGAGGTGGCTTTTCTTGAGGGAAGAAAAGCCATTTAAAGATGGGGAAGGGGTTCCGGCCTTCTAGAAACAATGGGTTTCAGGAGGTGCTTGTCTCTTGAGGAGGGAAATGGGCCTATAGAAAACAACCCTGAAATGTCCTGTATGTATCCAGTTTCCCAGAAGGAAATTTGATCAAGATCAGTTTCTAACTCGAGTAAAATAATGAGTCTCTGCTGCATGGGGTGGGCCTGACCTTGGCATGAATACACCACCACAGGCAAACATGTGGGCACCAAGAGAGTTAGAAAATGAGGTCACAAGGCCGGGCATGGTGGCACATGCCTATAGGTGGCAGCCTAGGAAGCCACAGCCCTGGCCAGGGATAATGGTTCGAGTCCCGCCGGGGTCACATAGAGAGACCTAGTCCCAAAAAAATAGCTGGGCATGGTGGTGTGCACCTGTAATCCCAGCTACCTGGGAAGTTGAGGCTGGGGATTGCTTGAGTCTGTGGAAACACAAAAATAGCGACACTCAGTCTCAGGGAAAAAAAAGGAAAAGAAGAAAGAAAATGAGATCACATTGCTGTGTTTTAGTGTTATCTCTGAAACAATAACAAAACAACAGGTTCACAGCACAATAATTACCTCTGAGGTTGGACACAAATGTGAGTCTGGGAGGTATTGTGATTTAGGCAGGATGGCAAAGCTAATATTCAGGTGACTCTCAAAATGTTTTTTCTACTTAAAATGTTGCCAATGAAATAAAAGTATGTATAAGAAAATTTTATAACATCCAAGGCTAAAGAGTTCACTTTCATGACAGGAGATTAAAAGGCATTCACACAGTTGCACAGAAATCTAATTATGAGTGAAAATGTTTTCCAGTTCTAGCACATCCATTATTCTGAGACTATCCCAGCATCCCCCTCCCTGAGGTGCTACCAGCATGCCCTACTCTGAGGAAGTTCCCAGCATGCCCCCATCTAAGTTCACAACATGCCTCTCTGAGGTATTCTCAGCATCTCCGTCCCTAAGAAAGTTCCCAGCATTCCCCCTGCTAAGAAAGTTTGCAATATCCCTCTTGAGGTGTTGCCAGGATCCTCCTCCCTGAGGTATTCCCAGTAGCCCTCTGTCTGAGAAAGTTCCCAGCATCTCGTTCTGAGGTGTTCCCAGTATCTTTTTGAGTTGTTCCCAGCATCTCTCTCTCTGAGAAAGTTCTCAGCCTCTCCCTCTCTGAGCTGTTCCCAGCATTTCTCTGAGAAACTTCCCAGCATCCCCCTCTCTGAGAATATTCTCTGTATCCATCCCCTGATAATATACCCCCCTTCCTACAATAATATATAATAGTCTCAGTAAACGCAGGCAGGAAAGTAGGTAGTGGAAATAGCAGTAATGAGAATGGAAGAGGACTGGGAAGTGCGGGGGGGGGGGGGGGAGCATTGAATTTGTGAACAAATCTATCAGGCAGCACAACCTCCATCGCTCTCACTGCCCAGATAACTGTGTCTGTTGGGTCCTATTTTTCACTGTTGTCTCTTGCTTGAGCTCCTGCCATCTTCCTCACACCTCACCCTTGAGTCAATGCCATCAACATGTGCCTGGTCAGTTGATACTGAGGCCACTCCAAAGAGCCACTCCTTCTCTCACACTAAATCGCTGGTGCAGGAGGCCTGGTCCCTGGTCCCCTCTCCACCAACATGCTTGGCATCTCTCCTGCAGCTTCTCACAGCCACCATGCTATTGAAATTCTCACAGCACCCAGAACTGGAGACCTCTGCCTTCCCCAAGGTGAAGCTGGTGACAAGGCCATAGCAGGTGCCCCACATGGAAGAGTACCAATGGCACAGATGTCTCTGATTCTCACAGGGAGTCTAAAGCCGGTGTTCCTAACCAGCAGGTGGCTCTCCTTCAAGTGGCAAACTTTGAACTCTGTCTCCCAGAAAACATGACTAGCCAGACCTCTGCAGTCGATTTTCAGTTCTCCTCTCAGCTTAGGTCTCACTCCCACACATGACCTTCTGGTTCACTCTTGCTAATACCCACTGAGACCCACAGAGCACTTGCTGTGGGCACAATTCAAAGCACGTTGTTTATCAGACACTGAATTCTCCCATACCCCCACTTTACAGGTGGAAAAATCACTGTCGGGCCAATAACTGAGTCTCTGGGGCAGAGACGGCAAGAGTCATACAGCTGACTCAGTGGGCCCTGCCTGGAGCCCACACAGTGTACCCAGAACCTACGATCCTTGCCACCAGTGGTGTTGCTCGTCGGGAGACGGTCCCATCACCTATTCATAGATCTTAGAACCCTCCTCTTGCGTCACGTCCAGTGAGACCCAATGTGCCATTTCCCCTCATACTTTAAAATTAAACCTCTTTCTGCCCACATTGCCCTCCAGCAAACATTTTCTCTGCCCCAACAGAGAAACAGGAGTTTCAGCAAAACTCCAGAAAGTCTGTATTGACCAGACCACCAGAACTGGTCACCTGCAACCTCTCTCCTCCCAGTCTCTCAGCTTTTGAGTTGGGTTTTTACACACAACTACTCCATTGGGAGCTTTGGTCAAGGCCACCAGCCCCTCCACATTTGTAACCCTTGACTCTTAGTCTTCACGTTGGGTCTTCGCAGCTGTCCCAAGGATGATGCCAGGTGCATTTCTCATGCCCTCACTTTGAGCCACCATCCCATGTCCTCATATGGAGCAGTCTCTCCACCGTGAAGTCTTCAAGGTGCCTCAAGTTGGAAGACAAATGCTGATCTTCTCTTCCAGAGTCATCAAGCTCAGTAACTGACCCAGACACATTTTGGAGTCCCCCTCACACATGTCCAACCAGCACCCTTGAGACAGCGCAGCCCTCCCACTTCATGACTCACCTCTGCCCAGGCAGCCAGAATGTTTCTTGTTGTCCCAGGAATCTTCTCTCCTCCTGGTCCTGCTTCTCCCTCCCTCCCTCCCCACCACTTGGTCGATGACAAGAGTGTAGGGTTGGGAGAAGAAAGCCAGGAGACCTGTGATGAGTGATTCTGCCTCCATTCAGGCAGCTGCTGCCTTGGACAAGAGAGTGGGGAACCTTTGCCCAGAGTCCAACTTGCAGTGGGATGAGGTGGGAGCTCCACAGGTTCATGACTTTGACTCTGAACACAGACTCACTTGTCCCCACTGAGCCCTCCTGTCTGAGCCTACTGCCCTGCTCGGTCCCCAGAACCTGGTCCTTCTGCAAAACCATCCCGTGTGACACCCTTCTGCCTCCTGCCTTCCCCTTGGCCAGGATGGCTGGCACCCTAGTCCTGCTCAGACATCCCTGCAGTGCTCGAGCTCTGCATATCCCTCTCAGGTCTCCCTGTGGGAGGTGAAAAGCAAGGGGATGCTGTGGCAGCCCAAAGACAAGGCAGGGGTGTTTGTCCAAATAACTAAATTAGCATTGCCCCTGTTGCCCCAGGGAAGCAGCTCAAAGACCAGGCCCGGCAGAACCTCCTGCGGGACTGGAGTGAGCAGAGTTGGGTATACATCTGTTCACCAACATCAAGAAATCTTAGCATGGGAACTCTTAGCGTGGGACGTTTAACTCTTAGCATGGGAACTCTTAGCATGGGACGTGTTAGTTGGGGTACCTGGGTTGAGTAGGGAAAATGTCCTTTTTTACTTCTATATGTAAGTGGAGGAAACTCAGAACTTCCTTCAAAAGAAGAAACCAAGTTCCCATGTACATTTTCATGATGTATGTGGAATTTACTTTGACAGACAAACAGAACAGAGGCAGGAAAATGACAGAATTGTTAAAGTGAGTGATGTGTATATTCCTCTCTGTTACAACATAGACGTGTAACTGGCAGAACAGCAAAGCGCTAATAAGCCTCTAGAAACGAACCATTGCCTTCAAGCAAACTGATGACACACAGCACTACATGCTACTGTGAGCAGATGTGATGTATTTGAGAAGGTTGTATAATTTAAAGTAACTAGAACATGTCACAACAGGGCAACCAGAGACAGCATTCTCAGCTGCTTAAGTGGGGCAGGAGGGTATCTGTTATTTAGAAATTATTATTTACCTTTAAGGAAATAAATTTCAAATACTTCATGAGACAAAAAAACATGATCAGTTATTTATTTCTATTTAGGGAAAATAAATTCTCTTCACATAGCTCCTTAAACTTTCATATCACACATGTAAAAATCAATGAGCTGACTGACATCAATAAATATAAATAAATCTCAGTATTATAAAAGATAAGATTTACAGTCTGGCTATGAGTGTCTTTAGAAATAGCATCTGATGTTAACATGTGTCTTTACCTAAGGATTATTTTTTAAACAAATAGAATTATTTTATAATATAGTTCATCTCTTTGGTAATTTTTCTCAGAAGAGACTGCTTTTAGTTTTTTGTTTTCAATATTCAACTAATATTTTCCATTTTTTGTTTCCTTTTCAAGTAAAAATAGCATTATATATCTAGTGGGGGGGGGCTTATTTGCTTGTTTTCAGGCTTACATTATAAGCAGGCCCCTACAGTGTCCTACATCATCTCACTCAGCACTGCGAGTAGTTCTATTTCCAAGACTCTCACTGTGTTGAGAACATGATTCCAGGCCGGACCCCCCTCTCCCACTTTGGTGACCTCTGTCTATACCCCAGCATGAAAACAAGCAAAACAAATGCATAGGGTGTGTCCCCTCCTCCGGGTAGTCCTAAGAAACCAGATACAATCTGTGTGCCATGTGCCTGTCTTCTGAGCTCCTCTTTGGTCAGGTCAGCTAGCCCAGAGTTATTAGCATCACAAGCCAAGCTGTTAATATAAAACACGTGTGTCCTGAAAATTAAAAAAAAAAAAAGTTAAAAATCAAAAGATTTTAGTGATGGGTAATAGACATGAATTGTTTAGTTCCTATGGGATAAAACCTGAGAGATGCAATTAGTTCATGTATAGTGTTAAATACAAAATCAGTGAGTTAGAGAGTAAGGATGATCCCACCAGTGTTATTAGCTGGTGCAACACAAACTAAGACATGATACTGTCAGTTTTCAGTGTCTTGAGATGGTGACCAACTTAGAATCAAGGAAGATGCTCTCAGATGGCAAGTCAGTGGTGTGTGGAACACAAACTCTCCTCAAAGGAAGAAACTGAGTTTCCATACACTTTAAGTCACTTTTTTGTGCCATAATTTTGTACAACGACATGAGATATCTGACAGAGTCTATGAACATGACCTATAAAGGTAACTGAATGTGAATGTGAGCACCAGAAACACCAGCATCCCTTGCACAGGAGACAGTTGACAAAGAACCAACCGTCCCATCACAGACCCAAGGCAGTGTGCTCTGAGCCTGCTGCTTCCTGTCCAGACACCCTGGCACCATCTGCAGCCAACCCTTGTAGCAAACGGAGTGCAGGCTGAGGCCCAACAGGAACCATGGACACAAAGGCCATTCCATGTTAGTTGTCTGTAAACCAGAGAAAGAGTTCTGACAGCAGAGGTTAGTCACCAGGAATCCCTGTATTGACCACAGTGATGAGCATGTCCCAAGACAAGTAGGGTTTTATGAAACCAGATACCTTTTATCATTTATCAGAAGCTCTTACACTGACATATCCCCCGTCACAGTTAAATTATGATACAGATCATTGGGGTCTTTGCTGTCCTCGCCTGTGTCATAAGAGCTGAGTGGTAGAGAAGGAAACACTAACTGGATTACACGCTTTTCATTTAAAAAACAATCAACATTTGATTACAATCACATCCCCTCTATGCATAAAGTTGAACGTGCACCTCAATGCTTCCCGAGATGCCAGTGCGTCCGTCCCACACTTAGACACTTCCACCCTCATGCTGGTTCCTGTCCCCTGCTCTCTGCAAGGTCAGGATCTCAGCAGCTTAGCATGAAGTTGGAGTAGTGGGGGTGCAGAGGCAGCTCTGAGCCTGCTGGCTGGTGCTGCCCGAATGTGGGCCTTTTATGCGCACATGAACAAGTTCTCTCTCAAGGGTTTTCATGTATTTTCCTTGATTCAGAAATAGAGGTATTTATTCTATTTACTCTACTCACACAAAATCCAAAGAAGATATTCCCTCTTCTAAGTTTCAGCACTTTTCACCCTGTTAAAAATATCATGGCCAATTATTTTACCAAAATGTGTACAGAAGCTGATGGAGGCCACACACAAGCCCTAGAGCCCCCTGCTCCACCCTTCCCCAACCCAGCCAGAGCAGGCACCAGCTGGCTGAGGCCAGGGGAACTGGAGCAGGCAGAGAAGCAGTAAGATGAGACAGACTCTCTGGGTTTTTCACAGACTTTTGCTAAGGCAGTCAACCCAGCTTAACTCATTTTCTTAGGTTTGAGCTGGGATTGAGATCATTTTCTTAATATGCTTTTGAAAAGCCTGAAGAGTAGTAACACAATGCTACTCTTGCTGTTACAACCTCCAAGACCCTAATTGCAGACACCAAGACCTTTGAAAACTATCCTTAAAAATGCAGCCAGGACTTGGTGGTCAAATATTTCCACCAATCCTCTACTTCATGATTTAAAGAACATGAACACACTTAACTTACAATGGGTTTAAATGATATTATTAAAGTCAGGAGGAAGGAGTTGCAGAGTGAAAAGGAAAAAGCTCAGTCAAAGAATTAAACAGGCAATTGAGCAAAGCATTCAAATTAGCTGTTCATGATAAAACAGTTTAGAATCATTCAAGCTTATATGAACTCTATAATTAGTTTTCTGAACAGCACACTCTAGGAAACAGAAGTCAACTTAAATAATCCTGTTCACCCACAAGCTACCTCTGGGTCAGCCTGATGTGTGTCTAGTCAATGCAGATCAGATGCTTCAAAGAATACCGGGGTTTTTCTGTGTGTTGCTGATTACATCTAGGAGCTCGCAGCATGCCCAGGCAGGCTCTCATTCACTTGAGGTGGATGAGAAGGCTGAGGCTGGGCAGCACGTGGGCCACCAAGACCAGGGCTGCCCTCTAACCATGAGGCTGAGGACTGGGCCAGTGCCTACCGATAAACTTGGCTGGAACAAAGCACTCAGGGCAGGCAGCTAGGCAGTGCGTTAATGGCTGCCTTTCTTTTTTTCTATGATTTTTATTTTATATTTCTTCTATTCTTTGCTCCTCTGCAACACACAGATGCTGTTGTGATTTGTAGTGAGCAGGAAGAAAAACTGATGAAGAGACTGCAAAGAAGAGTGGCTTTCAGAGGATGTCTGTTGCTAATGTGCTGAGAATATTGAAAGATGCTTTAAAGACACCAGTCTGCTCATCAGGAGTTAGCTGTGAAAGAAAGAGCATGCATGCCAGATTATGTGAGGAAGCTAAGAGAGTCTGCCGCTGAGATGGTTTCAGGTTTCACTGGAAAGAAGAAATTTGTAAAAATCAGAATTTCTGCTCACCCTGATTTTCCATAGTCCCAGAAAATTTTGACTAGAATTATGGTAGCAATTATTACAGTGCCAGCAACAAATCCTTGAGGGAGGAAAATTGACAACACAATTAGCAGAAACATGAGCATTTACACACACAGTGTGACTTCACGGTAACATCCCACAACTGGCCAGTTAAAGGAACAGGACATGTGACTCTTGTTTTGGATCTGGCTGCCTGGTGCCATAAGTTTGATACTAAACATAGATATTATTTGTCCTGCTTTCCTTCAAAAAAAAAAAAAAACAAATAAACTGGGGTAAAGTATCACAACACTTAAATGAAGTGTGTCTTTTTTTTCAAATGAAGTGTGTCTTACAGGCCTGAGAAAATTCTCAACTTATCAGCCCCACCACGATCAATCTTACATGCTTTGATCCCTGCAATTTCACTTGTCATCACTGAATTCTGTCATTCCAGCACAAGCTTGCCTACTTATCATGATTTACCTGCGTTTCAGGAAGGTGAAAGTCATGTAGAGGTGAGTGGGAAAGTACTCAGCCCAGAGCAAAGGTAGTAAAGGACAAGTCCTCATCCCGGGGAGGCATTGTCTCTCCAAGCTTGGAGGGAAAAGTATTTCCCCTGTGTAGTCTATTGAAGATACAGTTCCACCTAGGAAAGCTAACATTCATGTTCACTATGGAAAGCACTCTTTTCACTTGAAAATTATCAAATCATTAGTTTAATAAATTGGTTCCATCTCAAGTAATTTTTCTAGCCTGCTTTCCACCCTCAACCTCCTTTCTCAAAATCACCAATTTCCCTTCTCCCTCACTGTCCTGGGGTCCTGTTTCCTCCCCACTCTAGCCTCTGGTGACCCTGAGTTGGACTCATTTGATCTGTACTAGAAAGGAAATTATAGAAGGCACTAGAAGAGCAGCTGAAGCTAAGCGATTAGTAAGTATACTTAGTTCCAAATCACAAAATGTAAATGCCACACAACTGCACTTTCTTTGGAGATGATTTTCAAAAACAGACATTTCCTCCACAGGAAAGTTTTTAGAGGATCTCCTGGGTCTGTTTCTTTAGGTGGCCTCCTAACGGCTTCTTTGCTTAGAAATACAGCATCCATGAAAGAAACCAAGTACCTCAAAAATGTGGGTGCCCTTCACCACTTGCCATAAACCCTGCCATTTTCAAAAATATCTCATCTTCAGCTGAAGTGAAACCTGAAGATAGGAATTGAAAAGTGATCCAAAATACCCAGATGACAGAACACATGTAGCCCTAGGAGAGGTTGATCCTGTTGGGTTAAAAGGAAACCACAGCAAAAAGAATATGAGAAAAAATTCTGCACGCAGAATTTGTTAGTAAATTAATAAGAGTTCAGCTCTCAAATTAGAAACGATGAAAACTTGAAAGCATATAGGCAATATCTTATAGTCTTGAAATTCACTTGGTAGCTACAGAAAATCAACCCAAAGAAGAATCAGTGTCAATTTAAGATTTACAATTTGGGACAGAGGAAACAGTGTGTTCTTGGATGAAATTGTGGTCATGGTGTTCATGTCTTTGATCATTAATTGAAGAGCACTGTGGTGAGAACACTGCACAACCTCAGAATACTTAGCAGAAGCCCTTTAGTAGCTCCTCCCCTGAGGTGGGCCTATATTTACACAGTTTCCAACAATGCCCAGCAGTTCCCCATGCTGAGCCTACCTGAGCTGTGATGCCTGCGCCTACTGGACATACATCCCTTGGGACTTGTCACTAAACCATGCTGACTAACATTCTTTTTGAAGTTGAGACATTGAGCCCGTCAGCACTTCTAAAGAACCCAAGCCAGAATTCTTCTGGCACGATCTGCTGTGAATTCCATTATACTTGGCTCTCTTTCTGGAGAAAAGGGGGTTTACCCAGGCACTTCCAAGCTTTCACTGTTGGTCTAATACAGCAGAGATGCAGCCCATATGCTCTGAGCAACTGGGATGACTGAGGGCAGGTCTTGCTCTTCTGATTTTATTGAACACACAGCACAGAGGGGCCCAGGTGCAAGGGCAAGCACTGTCCTGCTGGAAGGAGACTCACAGCCAAAGGCCGCACACAGTACCTCAATGCTCAGGCTGTCAGGAAGGGCAGCAGCGTCCTCAAAGAGCTGGTGCTGGGGTATCTTATTTCCACTGAACTCTTTGTGCCTCTAATTTTCAGCCTAAGGAAACCAACATGTCATTGCAGGCTCTATCATTTAGCTTCTTGGCTCTGAATAATGGTGACAGAACTAAAGTTAGTCTCTGCTGGACCTTGGTGTGCCACCCTTGAGGGGGCACAGATGGGGGCCCTGCCTAACACCTGCAGGTTTCAAATCACCACTGATTATCAAGACTCTTGAAAGGACCCCAGTGTGGGTCAAGGAAGTGTGGAAAGTGTAAGCCAGTGGGTGTGTGCTCTGGAGAGGAGACAGGGAGAACACTATTCTTCCTTCAGTTCACCTATGAGTCCTCAAGGGGGTCTGTGAACATCACACGGTGGTATTTCAGCCACAGAGGGGAAAGCGAGACCTATGAGGAACAGGGCTTCCTTCTGTCATCAACTTGGCTCACGCATTTCCTGCCTGTGTGGGGCAATCAGGTCTACCGTTGAGCACCCTGTACTGGAGAAATGGGCACATACCTCTACCCATGAAGGCCCACTGTGTGAGTCAAGCCATGGTCCCTCATGCACTAACTGGAGAGTGGTGAAGAGCATGTGACGTGATTCATCTAAAGCCACTGGGTGCATCACCACTACAGACACATAGATGTCATGAAGGGCCTCCTCATTCTCAGTGTAGCCAGGAGAGAGAGAATGGCCAGAAATTAGTATTGGGACAGTAACAGTGACAGAGTTGTGACCTCTTTAGGCAACAGTCATTCAGTTTTCAGCTCTGTACATGATGTTGTGCTCTGTCTCATTAAATCTCAAGGACCTGAATCACGATCTCTGGTTTCAAGGAGACTACAAGATGTGGGGAGAACAATCACTAAATCATAAACATGGGATGTACCAAGGTGTGTTGCATCCCAAGGCACAAGTCTTTCTTCTCTAAGGTTTTATCTTAGAAACAAAAAACAAAAACAACTGCTGAGAACAGGCATTCTCAGTGAGAGCTTCTCCCATGAGGGGGAGAAAGGATCTCACATTTTCAGGTGTAAAGTGTGTATGTATGTGTACATGTGTATGTGTATAATGTAAACAGATTTTCAGTGTATGGGTGGTATTAATACTCCAAGGAGATATTAAGGGAAGTAGTCTCAACATTTCTGAGAGAGAGAGGGTGGTAATGAAAACAATGGAGAAATACTGATACAGACACACCACAGATTTCACTCTATGGCAACAGACATGGGGTAAGAGAAGACTCTTTCTTGGTGAACTTAAATAGGAAAAAGAGCAACTACTTCCAAAGTCCTAATAATATCAATATCACTCACTCATGCATGCAGTATAGTCATAAAAGCATTATATGTTTAAAATGAGAAAAGTGATTTTACTCACAGAATAAATTTACTTAATAGAGCTAATTTTCATGTTTCACTTTTATACGATCACACATATACACACACACACACAAACACACACATATACAAATACTGCCAAGTGTCTGATTGAAGAGGAAAGGAATTCCTCTTTATTCTTGAACACAGATTGGAATTACAAGTAACTCAAGGGAAGGCGTCTGGAAAGCGCGGAGTATATACTTGAGGAATTCCAGAGAAAAAGAACACGTAGTTCACACCTTCTCTCAGTGCCAGTGAGCAGGAGAGAAGTAGTGCCTCCCTATTGTCAACATTAAAGCCCTCTTGAGAGGTGTGCACTTAGAATACATATTTTTCAGTAAAAACATAAAACGAACAAAGTGAATTCCAACTGTTGGAATCTTTCAAGATATATCTTTTGACTTAGGAGAGGTTCATTCAAATACAAAAGAATCATCATCAAAATAAATGCCTGCTTTAAGCTTTATACTCCCTTGGCTAACTCATGCATGTATATAATTGGAGATCTCAGTTTATAAGGGATTAACTGAAAAAATGCACAGTTTAGTGAAAGATATTTTCTACTCAAAATTTCTTATCAATTAAGCTTCACCGCTTTTTAAACATTTCCCTTGATACCTTCGCCAGGAATGTATTCATCTTGTTAATACATAATATCAAATAATATTTTATGGGCAAAAAAGAAACCAGAACAAAAGACAGAAGAAACTATAATAGGAATATTTTCTAAAATAGTTTTCTGTAAACCACTGGTAGGGCAGAGAAAAGAAGAGGGTGCAATCACGGGTGGCACTGCTTTCTTTGGAAAGGACAGCGATCTGGAAATGACCATCGAGTTGTTTATGACCAGCTGTGGAATACTTGAGGAGAGAAGTTGAATTAATAGTTGGCTACTTTTTGAGGTTCTCTGGCCCTAGAACAATGTGTTAATACAAGAGGCACGCAGTGACACTCGGCTGACTGGCCACGTGACCTGAAGTTGCCCTAGAATGGCCTTGGAACAAGAACAAGGCCGGAAATACTTAGGGACGTACCATGTTCTCATTGGGGTCCACAAAACACGTTGACGAAATGCATTTACCTGCCTTCTCTTTGGTACCCACAAACACTGCATACTAATCGTATTCTTAAGACATCTAAAAGACAATATGTTCTTCCAGGAATACCAACTATACTTTCCACAGAGACGACAATTTCTTTTAACTGCTGGAGAACCAAACTTACCATATGCAATGACGTTAGTACCTGAAGAAGAAGAAAAGAATAATTTTAGAGTCATGGTTTACTAGCAAGTTAACAGATATCCCTGCACTTGAAAATTCAAAGGTAACTCAGTTCCACAACAAAAAGAAATGATTATAACTATAAGTAGTTATACATTATTAAATTCAAGTAACATACACGCCAGAGCCTACCTCCACTCAATGGTAACTCCATCAACAGAAAATGCAATGGAATTACCAAACATGGACCAGTGCACCCAGCTGGCACAGGGCAGGATGGTAAGAAACAAGATGGCTGCAGGGGAGAGCACTATGGTATCCATCCTCCGAGCAAATGTCCAGGAAAGGTCAGAAACTGGAGTCTGTTCCAGCAAGTTCTATCAGAACTTAACTGACCAGATCATTGATTACTTACACCTTTCAACAACTAAGAATGAAGTCTTGCAAAATATGGCTTTACTTTCAAACAGAGTTATTATTAAATAGACAGCTTACGCCAGATGCACTCAGGGCACCCCTGAGAGCAGGTGGTACTCAGCAGAGTGGACATAGGCTGGGAGTCAGCAACTCTGGGTTCAAACCTCAATTTCCACCCTGACCCATGCCCTCTGTGTTCATCTCCAAGTCACTAACCTGCCACCTAGGAAACGAAGTGAGGGGCCATGCTTGCTGGCTTTGAGGACTAGATGGATGAGGTGGGAGGGGTTACTCACACTTTTGTACAAACCCAGAAAGTGGTGCCTGGGTATTTTTTTTTCCAGTGAGAATCAAAATGTGGTATGTGAATTTAAAGACTAAATTGGTTGTGTCTCTTTGAGCCCAATATTGATTGTAGTATGTCATAAAAATTGAGTCAGGTTTAGTTAAAATTGGCTAAATTAGCTTGTAGCTAAATTAGTTTGTAGAAAGAAATACTTCAACAGTTAACTCTAGAACAGATTATATAAAGTGAAAAGTACTTCTCTTTGCCTTGTCCTAGTGAAGGTTGGATGCATTCAACCCAAAACATCTCTGCTTTTGAAGAGGTTGTCACTGTTTATAGCATTAAAATGAGGAACCAAACTTAAATGTGCTGATATCAGCCATGAAACTGATGTTGGGTGCAGGTGCCAAGGCAGATCATGCCATGATCAGAAGACTCTGTCCACCAAGTGTAGACAAAGTGTGGGCAATTGGGCCCGGAGGTGGCTGGGACAGCCGAACCTGCACACCTTCAGGGAACCCTGTGTACCACCACTGGGGGGGAGGGAGACTGGGAGCTTGAGCGGCAGAATCTGTCCCATTAAGTCCTTCAAAATACCCAGGTAATGGCAAAGCAGGCTTTCAGAAAAAATTACGAAATAATTACAAAAATATAGCCATAATGTATAAAAACTACTTTACAAAACTATTCCTGATGCCACTGGAGAGCTACCAAACCAGGTAGAAGTGGAAGTTCTGTTTTCAAAAGGTGAACAAAAAGGGGTGTGATTGTGTTTCAAGTGGATATTTGACTTTTTAACTTACGGAACAAAGAAATAGACCAAAAGAATTTCAGTAACAATATCTGTAATGTTTTTAGCTCTTAAAAATTATCTGGGTAGAGAGAGACTTCAACATAGTGATTATGAAATCTGGGGAAAAATCCTGAAAATCACACAATGAATGGAGGGCAAACAGGTGCAGAATAGGTGGGAAGTCAGAACTTCCCTGCAGGGGACCCAAGTGGCCCAGCTCAGAGGAAAGCCCAACCATGTGAGGGTCAGCCAGTTGCAGGCCTGGGCAGGAGTGCAGGGGGGAAAGAGCAACTGGCCTGCAAGGGACACCTGAGGGGCTGACACAGCTCATGTCTCCCAAACGCTGACTTTGGAAAAGTTACACTTGGTATTTTGGGTGCTGATTTCAATGAGAAAGTTAAAATCACTAAAAAACTATCACCATTAAAAATTGCTATTTCAGGTTCTCTAAGATTCGCAAGAAACAAACAGAAGCAGTCTCTCAAGCCTCACCAAGGGTGGAGACAAGAACCTTGCAGAGCAGGGTGATGGCCAGCTGTGGGGTGGCAGTCAGAAGCATGGTAGTCATGAGAAGATCACCACTCAGAGAACCTTGGACACAGCCTCGCTCTGCCTCCCCAGGAGATGCACTAAGCCACTGTGAAGGGGTACTCAAAGAACCATACCTCCACTGCTGTGCTCAGCTACTGAGCACTTTAGGGGACCAGGGTGTCGACCTCCCCAGGGCCCATCAGCCCTGCGGATGCCACTTACTCAGCTCTTTAAAAACCCAGTCTCTTCTAAAGCCAAGATAGAAAATAGTCCTTTTCATCCAACCTAGCTTCGCACTGTTTTCATGGGATCATAATCTTCTCACCTCATCACCAGATGTTTATCTTCTACAGCAGACCCAGCACAGCCTGCACCTCCAGGGACCGCCAAGAACCCTGGCTTGGCCAAACTGGGGTCACCTAATGCTGTGACCTGGTCCACCAGACACCCCACCACAGACAGCAGGCCTGCCCAGGCCTGGCTATGCCTACTCACCTGAAGGCAGGGGGCCTCGTTCCTTTGCTGTGCTGGTGGCATAGACACGTGTGGTGGCCTTGGGAGCTGCTGGGCTCTGCTTGGCTGTAACATGAACAGAAGTCAGCCTTTGTGTAACAGGGACACCCATGGTAACAGGGGCATGCCCAGTAGTGGCCTTTTGTGTGGTTGTCTGACTTTGTGTGGGTGAAGGCTTTGCTGTGGTGAGCCTTTGGGTTGGTGGCAGGGTTTGTGTGGCAAAGTCATTTGCCATGCTGGGTTTGGGTGCTGCTGGTGAGGTCTTTACAGACAGAGTGTTTGAAGTGGGTGATTTCTTAATGGTTGTGGCTGAATTATTTGCTGTAGTAGGTTTCTGAGGAGCTGCTGGTGCTTCCAAAGTTGGAACACTGGCTGTGGTAGGTTTCTGAGGAGTTAACATAATCTTTGTAGCTGAAAAATTTACTGTAGTGGGTTTCTGAGATGTTAGTGGGGCCTTTGTAGCTGAATCGCTGGCTGTGGTGGGTTTCTGAGACATTAGTGGGGCCTTTGTAGCTGAATCGCTGGCTGTGGTGGGTTTCTGAGGAGTTAGTGGAACTTTTGTAGCTGAATCGCTGGCTGTAGTAGGTTTCTGAGGTGTTAGTAGGGGCTTTGTAGCTGAGTTGCTGGCTGTGGTGGGTTTCTGAGGTGTTAGTAGGGGCTTTGTAGCTGAATCGTTGGCTGTAGTAGGTTTCTGAGGTGTTGGTAGGGGCTTTGTAGCTGAATCGCTGGCTGTAGTAGGTTTCTGAGGTGTTAGTAGGGGCTTTGTAGCTGAATCGCTGGCTGTAGTAGGTTTCTGAGGTGTTGGTAGGGGCTTTGTAGCTGAATCGCTGGCTGTAGTAGGTTTCTGAGGTGTTAGTAGGGGCTTTGTAGCTGAATCGCTGGCTGTAGTAGGTTTCTGAGGTGTTAGTAGGGGTTTTGTAGCTGAGTTGCTGGCTGTGGTGGGTTTCTGAGGAGTTAGTGGGGTCTTTGAAGCTGAAGAATTTACTGTAGTAGGTTTCTGGTGAGTTGGTTTGGGCTTTGTACCTGGAACGTTCACTGTGGTGGGTTTCTGACGTGTTGGCTTGGGTTTTGTAGGTAAAACACTTATTGTGGTGGGTTTCTGAGAAGCTGGTGGGGCTTCTGTACTTTGAGTATTGGCGGTGGTAGGCTTCTGATGAGTTGGTTTGGACTTTGTACCTGGAGCACTGGCTGTGGTGGGTTTGTGAGGAGTGGGTTTAGGCTTTGTATCTAGAGTACTGGCTATAGTGGACTTCTGAACCGCTGGTGTGACCTTGGAAATTTGAGAACTTTCTGTGGAAGAAAAAGGTTCTCAAAAATTAGTTCACTATTGTTACTCAAGCAAAGATTCCAGAACAAAAATAACTGTTCTGAGTTTTTTTCCATCCCCCTAAAATTGAAATATGACTCTTAGAAAACCAAGTCTGTATTCCAAGGAGCAGCTACAGTCTTTCTGCTTTGATAGAAATTATACCTCCAAGCAATTGAGGCAGAGCTGTACCTGACTATGGAGACAGCTCAGTGTCAACATCCGTGACATACCCTAGGAAGATATGTTTGCTCATCTCCTCCTTTTCCTCTCAGGCTGGAATGGAACACAGCCACTAACCAGTGTAAAGCATCACAAGCAGCATCCCTTATCATAGCTCTCAGACATGTTAGTGACCTTGGAACTTCTTTCCTCTCCTCTTTAAATTAATAAAGTCATTAGCATAAAATCGTTCCTTTTCCCTTCTATTGTGTTGGTTCCCACTTTAGATTCGTGAGTGTAGATTTCAGGTCAGACAACAAACTATGTGCAATTTGAGTTGAGATTCTGTTCTGAGTCCCAAATTCAACAGCAGAAGCCCCCTGCCCAGGTAACTCTGGTCGAGGTTCGAGGTTGCGCTGATATTACCCTGGGCTCTGCTGGTGCTGCCTCTCAGTGATGGATTTCCGCTTAAACTGGGACAGTGCTCCTCCAAGCACACCCCTGCCTGCCTGCCTCAACTCCCTCTCATGGCACTGAGCACATTCTATCTGAGCTCCGCCTAAGGCTGTATCTTGTGTCTTATAATCATATTTCTAGAAATACAATTTTGAAAAACCTGCCCTGAACTCACCATTGTGGCAATGGGAACACTGCCTGCCACACCCTTCTGGGCAGCAGCATGAGCTGAAAGTGCTAAATAACACGACCTAACAGAATGGGGGGTAATAGAAACTTCATCCAATGGCCAACTTACATTTTTAAAAATTGTGGTCAAACATCAGTCATCTTTAAATTAAATGAATTAAAACGAAAACATATCAAATGAGATCTTCCCCACTCATATGACCACACTCACCATGACCACTGTGAGGGGGAGTTGGTGGGAGGAAATTGAAACAATCTTCTAAAAAATGTGTGACATCAATTCCAGCTTAAAGGTAAATACCTTTGATACAGCAACTAAACTTCAGGGAATTTATTGCACAAAAGCACTTGCACATGTGTACGTATATGCCAGAGACATAATATTTGGTATAGGATTTTGTGTATTAATAATTTAAAAATAACAGAACCAAAAGCTAAATCTTCATCAGTAGAAGACTGGCTAGATGATACAGCTAGCAGAATGACACAGCTTTTTTAAAATTATAAGCAAATACTTTTTAGAATCAAACACAAAAATGTGTAGGCTGTCATTACTTCTGAGAGCAGCACTCAGTTTTAAATTTGTCATGATTTTAGCATGACTTTGCTGTGACATGTGTGCCATTTATAACAACAACCTTTTTTTTTTTTTTTTTTTTTTTGAGACTAGGTCTCGCTATGTTGTCCAGGGTAGTCCCGATCCCAGGGACTCAAACAGTCCTCAGCTTCAGCCTCCCAGATAGCTAGGACTATAGGTGCCCGCCACCGTGCCCAGCTGCTTTTTTGAGACTTGGTATGTTGCCTGGGGTAGCCTCGAACCCGCAAACTCAAACGATCTCAGGCCTCTTGCCTCCCAGCGCTTGGACTACAGGTGCACGCCACCATGTCCAGCTATGACAACAACTACTTTAATAAGAAACATTTCATGCTAACAGACTTCAGGTTTCACTGTGACACTGTCATTGGTGTCTTTTCACGGACATTCAACACGGTACCATTAGATAGCGTCTCCTCCTGATGTCCAGCAGTGCCATGAGCCAGAAATGTACTGACAGGGCAATTCTAAAGTTCCTGGTAGAACAGCACAGGCACAAAAGGCACTGAGGGAAAAGCCTAGAAGAGGAGACATTCTGGAGGCAGAAACTAAACTCATATCATTCACAGGACCAATGAGTGGGAACTGCCCCTGGCCCCCACATGTGAGCATTGAATGCGGATCCCTCAGTTTGGCCTGGGAGTCCCTCCCACCAGGATGATGAACCCACCACATGAACATCACGTGTCCAGGCTGGCTGATTCTTACTAATTTGCTAAAAGCATCAAGCATCAGATGTGTGTGGACAAGTATGCAGTCCTACATGGGGCCTATATTCACTTATTTAGATGTCACCACATGTTCCCCAGAGCTTGGAAGTCACAGGCTCCTCTGAGAAGCTGAAGAAACACTGCCTCTCAGGAAATTACAAATACTTGACAATATTTACCAACCATTTCCCGGAGAGCACCCAGAACCGTGCAGCCCACGCAGACATAAGAACCCAAAAACCAACTAACAAGCTGCTCACCTTTGCATTCTGGGGCTGGCCCACTCCACACACCCTGTTCATCCTTGACCACGCAGCGAATGGATTTCTCACCAATCAGGTTGAAGCCCTTGGCACACTTGTAGGTCACAGACTGTTTATACACATATGTGGTCTGTGGCTCTTGAATCATTCCATTAACAACTTCTGGTGGTTCTGGACAATGAATTTCTTTTAAAAATCCAACATATTTTAAGTTAGTAAAATGAGTGAGATATTTTACAAACAAGTAAGAATAACATGTGAAAATTTTATTTTCAAAAATCAAAATTTACTGTTTTTTTGAATTCAGTATAATCAACAAGAAATGTTTATAAATGCTATCAAGTAAGGAGTCATATATTTGGATATTTGGATACAAATACTGTATGAAGTAAATGTCAGCTTTGAGCCAATTTACAGCACTAATGAGATTTAGAATATACGTGTTTAAAAATACGTAAGATTTTTCACATATTACCCATCAAATACAAGCTAGAAAAACTAAGTGTTGCGCTTGGGAGAGAAAGCGGGGTAGGGACTTGAGGGAATTTGCTGAACTGGAGTCTCCCCCTTAGTACTGGACAGAGGAAAAGAAGGGTACCTTCCATTCCTCTGCGAGGAGACGCCAGGTGGCAGAAGCTGAACGCAGTTCCCTGGGAATCAGGCATCGCCAATTTGTCTTTATAAGGGTCACAGTTTAACCTTCAGGAATTTAGTTTCCAGGACCTCTCAGTCAAGGTCTTCCTGGGTCACTGAGCAACTGAATTTACAGACTACTCAGAGTGGCTCCAGCAGTGTTACGAAGACAAGCTTCTCCCCTCCAGTCACCCTGTGACAAAGGTAATGGCCACACACGCTCTTGAAGCTGAGGTAGTCCAAAGGGTAGGCTCACATGAGCGCCCCCTGCTCACAGGATTGAGAAGACACCAGCAGATCCACGAACTGCTTTTCTGTCCAAGCAAAGCACAGGGGCCTGGCCAACTGGCTGCTTTGTGTGAGAAGGTATCCGGCGCTGCCTACTGGCGTAAATTCCTCCCAAGTGTTGAGCAGCCTGTCTGGTAGCAAGATGCTCAGCCAGGAGGCCTAGCTCCTGTGTCTCAGGATGAAGTGGGCAGAGTGCCAACAACCAGTCAGTTTGAAAGGTGTAAGCTGACATGCAACAAGTATACCCAGAAGTATGAAAGCGAGGACAGGTCAGCGGGGAAGCCAGGGAAAGTTCTAGAAGGACCACCAAATCAGACCCTTGATAAGGAATAAAATGAACAAACAACAGCCAAGCAAAAAGGGACTGAAGGCTATTCTAGGATGCAGAGACAGCGGGAGGGTGGGGGAGCAAAGCAAAGGGCCGAAGCAGGGCAGACAGGGGGCTATGGTAGTGTGGCTCTACACTAGGCAGTTGGTCTTGGTCTGAAAAGAAGATAGCAGTACACCTGAAGGAGAAGAGAGGGGTCCCTTTCGTGGTCCAAATGGCCTCTTGGGGGCAGCATGTGGAAGAAGCACTGACAGAAAACAAGAGGTGCTATAGTCAAGTGAGCCTGACTCCCCTCTTACACTTTAAATGACCTACACCTCTGGGGTCCACATGACTAGGAGGACAGCCCAAGATAGGTCTCCCATAACTTCTGGAGTGCTTTTCAGGAAATGGGTCCAGAATCACCTATGCTGACACCCCCACCAGGGCCTGACTGGCCCTCCTAGTCCTGGATCTTGGGGAGGTGTAGATGCAGAGGTGGGTGGGGGTTAGATGCAGACCACAGACCCATGGGGCTGGGCGGGGCAGGAATCATATTTTTATTTATAAGCTTCCCTCTCTAGCAGTAAAGATCTGTCACTTGAAGTCAGGCTGGGCAATGACCCTGAAAGAGGCTCACGGTACCCTGGCTAGGTCTCATAATAGACAAGTTCAGAAGTCAGGAGGGCTGAGCCAGTGCCACTTCTGCCACTTCTAGGGACACATGGTTGAGTCACATAAACTCTGATTAACAGTATCTTAATCCATAATGTTAAAAGTCATGGGAGAAAAAACTCCTATGTAGCCAGAGTTAGAAGGTAGGGTAGTGGAGTGCAACCAAGCCCAGCACAGACCCAAGTAGATTTGAATCCTTTCCCTCCTCAGTGCCTAGGGAAGGGGCATTGCTAGTAAGGACACTTCTAGGCACGGAGACCGCCCCCCCCCGCCCTGCCCAGATGGGAGGCATTGGGCAATACCTCTGTCAGTCACGTCCAGGCCCGCAGCCTGAGACTTAGCTATTCACAGTCTCACCTTTGCATTCTGGCAATGGGTTGCTCCAGCGAACGGTGTTGTCCCTTAGCAAACAGTAGCTGAAAGCTTCACCTTCTAATATGTACCTGATGCCACAAGAGAAAAACACAAGTGAGGGTCCATTCACACGCACTTGCCTCACCTTAGGTCCTCAGAACAGCGTCTCAAATTATTCACTGCACCAGCAGGTTGAGACAAAACCATAGCTCACAGCGCACAGAGCAATCTTTAAAAATAAAAAATGTTCAAAAAAATTTAAATGTCTATAAAGTTTCTTAGCAAGGTGACATCCAATAGTTAAAAATATAAGATGAGTAAAACATTTATGTGGGGCAACATGTTAGGAAGTATTTAAAATATTTTAAATGCTATAGATACTGGAGTAGTTTACATTCTGTGAGCTAAGGGAATGATGTGGCTTCACAGAACACATAGAGTGGACTTCACTGACAGGGTTCCAAACACCCCAGATTCTACATGAGTGATGTCAGAAGTTCTGGGTTTAGCCCAGGAGATGGTCACTCTGATATTCTGACGTCATGGAAAGAGCAAGGTGCAGGGCACATGCAGCAGAGTTCGACCCACAGAAACTCAGTGAGAATAAGGACATGGAGGTCCTGCGGGGTTTGAGATGAAGGCAGCCTGGTGCTGGAGCTGGTCACCTTCTCCACCTACAGATTTTATAATGGGTTGCTTGCATATTGAAAAAACAAGACACACTACCTGGGCATGGTGGCGTGTGCCTGTAAGCTTCAGCTTATGAAGTGGCTGGGGCCAGAGATCATGGCTGGAGTCCCGCTCGGGGCAACACAGAGAGACCTAGTCCCAAAAGATAGTGGGCATGGTGGTGCATGCCTGTAATCCCAGCTACCTGGGAAGCTGAGGCTGCGGATTGCTTGAGTCCATGGTACCCCGGGCAACATGAGCCTGCGGTTCCATGGGCAAAAATAGCAATATCTAGTCTCAAAAAAAAAAAAAAAAAAAAAAGACACAAATCCCTTACTTAAAGAAACTAAAGCTGGGATCTATATTTACCACTTGAAGGATTTAATTTCTGTCAAGTGTTTCAACATATTACAAGTTTTTCTTTGCTAATTACATTCAACTTTTATAAGGACTCACATCCGCCTTAAAATCATCTATGCCTCGGGAAATGTGGTGGGATAAGGACTCTCCCCTAGGGCCCTATTTCACTAATTCTGCCGAGTCACCCCTAATGAAGACTTTTTCCCAGGGGTTATTTTGCTCAATACTAGCTTGTGGATAAAATCACACAGATTGAAACTTCCATTTAAGTCTTAATCTGAGTGTCCAGCACACCAAGTCTTACCCTGTGTCACATGAGAAGGAGATGGAGGCACCAAACAGTATGTCACTTGTTATACTGACATGGCCGTTTTTTATTTCTCCAGGACTAGGACATGATTTTTCTAGAAGAGAATACAAATGAATACATTAAATTATCAGGCACAACTAAGCAAATTCATCGTCTGAAGAAATATCAGTGCTATTTCTTAACCTTTCACTTCTTCAATCCCACCTTTGTTTTATAGCCAACAATCTAGGAATATAGTCCTAATTAATTTTTAAAAAGCAACATATTTAGAACACATATTTAATTCATTCAGGGTAACTTCAAACTAAATGTGAAATTGTAAGTAAAATTACTACCCTTATCTCACATACATGCAGTTTGTCTGACTTAAAGTGAAAAGACTGGTTATTTGAAGAATCATTGCAAGTAATGTGTATACTACTCAGCTATAAAAATGAGGGACTTCTGCCACTCATGACACATGGAGGGTGATGCTGGGTGGAGTCAGTCAGAAGGAGAGACAGAGGGAGACAGCAACAAATGACGTCACTCTTGTGTGGAATGGAGAGAAGCCATGTAAAAGGCCAAGAACAGCAAATCAGCTGCAGAGCTGAGGGTTTGGGGGCTGGGCCCCCAGGGGGAGGTGTGCAATGGATGAGGACCATTTGGTATCTTGGGTGGAGATGGATGTGGTAGCAATGCCTGAAGCAAGAGACTCTATCCTTCTAGATCATATACAACACTGTAGACTCATGTTACCTCAATAAATAAATCCATCATGGCCAGTAGATCATGCAATAAACATGTAGTATGAATGAGGAGATGACTTTCCGGAGCATCACCTGATTAGGAATTCTCTTTAAAATAATACTCACTCTTACAAAACTTTTCTGGCTTGGACCACACGAAGTTCTGCAGGCATGTGAGATTCCCTGAGAGAGTGTACTCCCTCTCGTAGCCCTCGCGGCATTCGTACTCCACCATGGAGCCCTCAGGGAAGTAATTCTGTTTGCTGTAAGTCTTTTGGAGAGATGCGAACAGCAGCCTGGGCGGGACGTCACAGCTCCCTATAAGCAGCAACAGCATGGAGCTTCACCATTTGACATTCTGGGGTTGACTCGCCTGGGCCACCTCTCCAGGCCCAGCCTTGCCCTGCCCCACCCTGCATGCCAGGGGGCAGCACCACATCACTATCACTGCCCACATCACTATCATTGTGGCCTCCACTGTGTGTGGCACCCATTCACATACACTCTTATTATTTCCTTGCGCTGGAGGACCACAAAGTCAACATGCCTGCCTATGGCACTATGCCCAGTTTGGAGGAAAGAACCGTTTGCTGTCTCCAGTGTCAGGCGTGAAGTAGGAAAATCAATGCCATCCCCTATCCCCTGAGCCATGCCACAAGGTGGGCAGGGCAAGATCAGAGTTTGTGGGCCTGGCCCCTGGCCCAGGCAGTGACTATGTTGTACAGTGACAGTTCTTTGTGAGCGCCAGCTGCCGGAGGCTTGCACAGGCGCAGGGCCCTGGAGACACACAGCCAGGTGAGCTGGAGCATCCATGAACCTGCGCCAGCTAGGCAGCGGGTGTCAGCAATGAAGAGCGGAGGGATCCTGGCACCAGTGTGCACCCGCTCTCACAAGGAAGTCACTGACCATGGGTATGGGGGGGTCTCCTTGGCTGTGAAATGAGGATTCAAGTGCCTACTTGAGCTGTTTGGAAGGTTCGATGAAGTTACGAGCACTGAACCAAGACACATGCAGTAGCGATACCTCCAGCCTCTGCTTTCTACCACAAGGGACCAAAACAACAGCTAAGGCTCGTTGCATCCCGGGCTCCAAAAGTTGTGGCTGTTTCTATACTGGCTCTGGCTGCTTATAGGTGGGTTCCATCTTCCCCTCTCCCTCCCTGTGCTGTCGGCACTAGGAAACAGGCAGAATGAAAGCCTGGTCAAGAGGGCATTTCCCAAGAGCCCCCACAGACCCACCCAGTCAACTGGCTCTGAAGAATGACATTGCAGGAAAGGAAGCTCCGCTGGGGGGAGTCAAGGTCTTGAACAAGCAGTCACAGACAATACACCGACCGCATCCCTCCTTCCCCCAGAGCACCAACTTTTGACTCCTCCAGGAGTCAGGGCAGGAGGTGGTGCAGGGAAAAGAAACCTATTAATGAAGTCGCAGCCCTATTCCGGGAAGCAGCGCTGTCAATTAGCGGGGTGTGAGCTGCCAGCAGGCACGCCCTGGGGGTTAATAAAGTTAGAAAACTATCAATTACAGTCACTCCAAAGAGGGAGAAAATTAAACTTAACAAGATACATTCCATTCCCATCACCCCACAGAAAAGAAAGAAGACACTCACGGTTACAAAACTCCGCAACTTCTGACCAATTGCCGTCCACACAGAGAGTGGAGTCCGACAGGCCAGGAACTTTGACAAAACCCTCTTCGCACTTGTAGGTGACAGTGGCTTGCTCAGGGAAGTTCAGGGGCCCCTCCAAGACTGGCTGGGCGTTGGGGACCTCTGGGGGGAGACCGCAGTCACCTGGGAGGAAAACGCAGAGCTGTGGGAAGCTGCTGGGGGATTCGCCGGCCCCTTCCCCCCACGCATGAGGGGATCCTCCAGGCCTCGATGGCCCGATGGCCCGAGACTCAGTCTCGTTCCCAAGCGACCCGTGGAGCAGGACACAGGCTGCCTGTCCAGCCAACTATAATTGAGAGTGCACTCAATACGGGAGTGGGGGTGGAGGAGGGGTTAAAGCCCTTCCTTTTATTTAAAACTAGGGGTGAAAGTGCACGGCTTCGCCTGGAGACCTTTACTAAGCTCTCAAGAAGTGACCTAGGGGTGTGGCACTGCTCCCCAGAGTGCTTCTGCATCAAGTGGTCAGCAAGGCGCCTCCACCCTCCCAAGAGGTGGGGTGAAATCTTGCCCCATGCCCTCTGCCCGTCTCCCGCTTCCCGTTGGGCACCCCGCAGACCCTTGGCTTCTAAAGTGAGGCCCGGGGGCTCCGCACCACAGCTCCGGCCTGCCCAGCAGCCGGGCGGCGCCCTTTCAGGAACTGGTCTCCAGCCAACGGGCACTCCCCGGCAGGAGGAGGGACTCAGGAACCATCGCTGGGCCAGTACCTTCCCAGACTGCCCGGTCCCGGAGGCGACCCCTCTCCCCACCCCAATGCCCCCAGCCGGGGGTCGTGTCCGGCCCCACCCCCAATCCCCCCACTCACCGCGCACTGCGGGCGGACTGAGCAGCAGTAGCAGCAGCGGAAGCAACCCGGCCAGCGCGGCCCGAACGCGCACTGAGGGGTGGCGGCGGGGCGAGAAACCCATGCCTGCGGAGCACCTTCCCGCCGCGGAGGGGCAGCGATCCGACCGGCGGGAGGCAGAGGAGTAGGCGAGCAGCAACTGGCGGGGAAGACGCGTTAAAAGCGCGCAGGGGGCGGGGCCGGCTGAGTCTCGCCGGGTGGGGCGCCGGCTGGGGGAACCTCCAGGTACTGGGCAAGGCGAGACGGGCGCTCACTTGTGCAACCTGGGAGCTGGCACTGGGGCGGGTGTGTGTGTGTGTGTGGGGGGGTGTCCTGGCATCGTCCGTTCCCCGTTTTTATTTATTTCTGGGATGGGCCTTGCGATGAAGTGCCATGTGGTAACGTAAACATCTACTTTCTAAGTAAACAAATTGGGGTGGGAGGAGGGCAGTAATCCCGGGACACACAGGGGCACCTTCCACTGGGCTTGGGCCACAGGGAGGCCCGTTCAGGGACCCCGGACCCAAGCTACTCCTGGGCTGGTAGAGGGACAGGCCGTCCAAGGTGGAGGGGTGCCTTCAGCAGGAACCCGCCCAGTGCCCACAGGAGGATGGAGGCGAGATGGGGCTGTCTTCCAGAACACTCCTTAACCTGAAAACAGCGGGAGGAAAACGCCCCAAGGAAACTAGTGGGTCTACCAGCACACCCAGCAGGGAGAGCCCTGAATCTGCGTTTGGATGAACTGCCTTTTCTCTTTCCAGACCAAGGCACCTGGGAAAGCCACTTCCTCACCACCCCCGCAGGGTTCCTGTGCACAGGAGCTTTCCCTCCTGTGGCTGTGCAGGCTGTGGCCAGCAGAGAAGTGACCATACTGAGCCAGGAAGTCGGTAAGAGGGCCTGGCATGCAGAGGGAGGCCTGTGAGAGAACTTGAGTTACCCAAACCTGACAGAGAAGGTGGGTGATACCTGATGAGCTGATGGCCAGGTCTTCAAGGGCCCCAGGTGTCCTTCTAAATACTCACCTTCCAGAATACTTAGCTCTTGATAATACATTTTAAGGGGATTTTCATGCAAAACAACTGGGTGCTGTCTTCAGTGATTCTTATGACCAATCCCAAGTTTCAACATTCTGAGGGCAAAGGGGAAAAGAAATCTGCTGCCCATTTCCTGTTCAAGGGTGGACCTGGGTTCTGCTCTAGACTTTTGCAGGAACCATGGCTCAGACTTCGTCAAGTAGGTACTGAATGGCTCTGCCCGCCGGGTCATGGGGTGCCAACCCCCCACTTCATGTTGAGAGGCAGCTGGCTGCAGAGTGACCAGCAGGCTGTGCAGCATGCCGGGGAGTACTGGCCCAGGGTGTCCCATTGGCACCCTCCCTGCATTCCTGGCTGCTGCCCACCAGGCTCAGTCGACGAGGCTTTCCCTACCTGAAAGACCCCAGAGCTTCAAGATGACTGGAGCCCTCCCACTCTGATGTCAGCACTGGGTCCCAGCCTTCTTTTCATTCAGTTTTGATTTATCTTTCTCAAATATTGTTCATTTGTTCACACAATTATGTAATTGGGGGGGTTCATCTTCACCCCTTCCTACGTGCACAAACCTCCTCACCCCCCACAAACCCCAGCACTATTTTGAACCTTCCTTCTGCCCACCCCCACCCATCCCCACCCCCAGTGCCCTCAGGTGACCCACCTGCAAACACCACAGAGTCTAAGAGTCATTGTCTGCTCTGCCAGCATGTCTCCCTCGGTTATTTACATTCTGCTGCCATCAGGCATCCAACCAAAGATCATGGAAGCTCTCAGAGAAGAGATTGACACATTCCATGTGCCCAGCAGCATTGCCAAACACCAAACCCAGGAGCTGCTGGACAGAGAGTGTGGACAGGCACTCCCCTGGCTACTTAGATCCCCGAGAAGGCGAAACAAAGCCTTTGGGGACAGTGTGGTGGGTCTTGAGGTGATGAGGTAAGTGAAATTGCCAGAAACCAAGAGGCCCATGTCTCTGGACCCTACCCACCAAAGCGAGCCCAGTTCCCTGCAGCTTGACCCCAGATCCGATCATCACCATGTTGGGGGTGTGGCTTGGTGTGACCATCATCTCTGCACAGCTTCCAGCCCCAACCCTTTGGGTTATAGAATTCGTTTATAATTCTATAACCTTTTATAATTCTATAATTCTATGAGGCTATAGAATTAGGCCAAAGAATGCTCGGCGAAGCAGAAAGCAGGCCTGTGGTTCTGGCAGGCGTGAGCAAGTGTAGCTGCCTCCTGGCCAGGAGCCCCGGTGGGGAAGCCCGGCCACTCACATTCCAGGGCCTATCTCCTCTGCAACGTCCTGTGGACTGTGGGGGCGGCAGGCTGACCTAGGTGGGAGAGGAACAATGCCCAGTGGTCAGCTAACCCTCACTGCAGCTGAGGAAGCATGGGGAGAGGAAAGGCTGGTTGTGGGGCAGGGGGGTGCAGCCAGGAATTGTGAGGGCTTGGTACGGTAAACATGGCCCAGCTGGAGCAGGAAGAGGCAGCTGTGGAGCCACTGTCAGAGCCTTTGGAGTGGGAAGGAGATTCAGCAGAAACAAGGGGAACCCTATGGGCAAAGGCTGGTCTTCCTCACTAGACCACAGTTCAGGGACTTACGGTGGGAGCAGAAATATCCTTACTTTTAGTCTGAAGCAGTAAATCTACATTAAGAAAATGGTTTTGCTAGGGAAAAAGTGAAGCAAACCTGATCCGATTATCATGATTATCACAGCAACTGGAGTTTCCATGTCTATCCTGAGCAAAGCTATCTCGGAGAATAAGCCACAGAACGTGGGGACCGATTAGATAAGGAACGGGGGGGGGGGG
>PVHY01010664.1:0-51039 GCA_004024945.1 Uropsilus gracilis
AAGACATAAGGAAATGGAAAAACATTCCCTGCTCATGGATTGGAAGAATTAACATCATCAAAATGGCCATCCTACCAAAAGCAATCTACAAATTCAATGCAATCCCTATAAAGATTCCAACAACATTCTTCAAAGATATAGAACAAAAATTACAGAGATTCATATGGAATAACAAAAGACCTCGATTATCTAAAAACCTGCTGACCAGGAAAAGAGAGAATGGAGGAATTCCAGACTTCAAACTATACTACAAAGCCATAGTAATTAAAACAGCCTGGTACTGGTATAAAAACAGACAATCAGACCAATGGAACAGAACCAAATCCCCTGAAATAAAGTCACACATATATAGTCAACTAATCTTTGACAAAGGAGTGAAAAACTTACATTGGAACAAAGACAGCCTCTTCAATAAATGGTGTTGGGAAAACTGGAACAAGACATGCAAAAAAAATGAACCAAGACACCTCCCTCACACCAGTACAAAAACTAACTCAAAATGGATAAAAGACTTAGACTTAAGACCCGAAATCATAAAATACATAGAGGAAAACCTGGGCAAAACCCTTCATGAGTTACAATTCAGAAATCCATTTTTGGCCATATCCATAGATGGCAAAAAAATGAAGGAAAACAAACAGCTGGGACTACATCAAACTAAAAAGCTTCTGTAATGCAAAAGAGACAAAAGAAAAACAAAAAGAACCCCAACTGAGTGGGAAAAAATTTTCGCCCTCCATATAAGCGACAAGGGTCTGATAACAAAGATACACAAAGAACTCACACAACTTAACAAAAACAGAGCAAAGAACCCAGTTAAAAAATGGGGAGAGGATCTAAAAAGAAACTTTTCCAAAGAGGAAGTCCAAATGGCCATTGGGCACATGAAAAAATGTTCAACATCATTAGCAGTATGGGAAATGCAAATCAAAACCACAATGAGATACCATCTTACACCAATAAGAATGGCCCACATCCAAAAAACAGACAATGACAAGTGCTGGCGTGGATGTGGAGAGAAAGGAACAATTTTACACTGCTGGTGGGATTGTAAACTGGTCCAACCACTATGGAAAGCAGTGTGGAGGACCCTCAAACTAATGAAAATGAAACTACCATTTGACCCAGCAATCGCTGTTCTGGGAATCTACCCAAAGGAGATCTCAGTGTGGGTACAAAGGGACACCTGTGCTTGGATGTTTATTGCTGCACTATTTATAATTGCAAGAACTTGGAAACAACCCAAATGCCCCAAAAAAGAGGACTGAATGAAAAAGATGTGGTATATATACACAATGGAATATTACGCATCAATAAAAATGACAAATCGATTTTCTAGTAACATGGATGTACCTAGAAGAAATCATACTGGCAGAAACAAGTCAGAAGGAAAAAAACAGATACCAAATGGTTTCACTAATATATGGACAACCAAATGAAAGTACACAACTGTGGGAGGGGACCAGCTGGAGTGTTCAGGGAGGGGAGGTGGTGGGGGACCCCCAGGGACCTCAATGAAATGATTGATGTAAAATATATATGTATAAATTAAAATTTAAAAAAATTAAAAAATAACGACCTTGTTCATTTGAAATGTGTTTTCCTTCTGTCTTATTCCTCAAGGATCCTAACTGTATAAAGGTAGGGAACAACTGCAATCCTACCACCTGTTTGTGCTGGGGGGTTTCCAGGCTGCAGCTAAATGGCCCACAAAATTTTCTAAGGTTAGTGAAGTTTTGCAAGGCCCCCAAGACAGCCCTTCTGTCTTCCTGGAATGTGTCGTGGAAGCTTATTAGAATGTATACTCATTGACTCAGAGGCTCCGGAGAACAGAAAGACCTTTAACCTGGCATTTGTGGCTCAATCTGCTCCTGATGTTCGGAAAAAGTACCCAAAGTTATACAGGTTTGAAGGGATGGTGACAAGTGTGTTGTTCAAAGTGGCAATGAAGGTTTTTCATAATAGTGACTATCCTGAAGAAAAGCAGGCTAAAACCCTGGCAAAGGTTCTTAACTATAAATCTGGAAAAAAAAAAAGGGTTCACAGGATGCAGAACACCCTTCACCTAGCCAAAAACCAGTGAGCATTTTGCAAAGCATTTGGTCACTGGAAAAAGGACTGTCCAAAACTGTAGGAGAAGGATGATGGGGGGATCCAAGAAATTGACCCCTGTTCTACAAATTGAGGAAGAAGTCTTAGGGTGTCAGGGTTCTACCCACCTCCCACCCCCACAACCCAGGTAATGTCAAAGGTTGTGGGATGGGGAATTGGTCAATTTCTTGGTCGACACTGGTGTGGCCCAGATAGTGCTTAGAAAACCGCTAGGACCTCTGTCTGATAAAACAGCCCATGTACAAGGGGCTATGGGAAAGATCTCAGACTACCCCTACACCATGGGCTGCACTGTAAACTTGGCAAAAGGAACTGTCTCCCTCCTTTCTACTGGTACTAGACTGTCCAGATCTCTTGATGGAAAGGCACCTGCTCCACAAGCTGAAGGCCCTCATTTCTTTGGGGGGGATATGCCAGAGGCTCCATTGGCCTGCTGCTGGAGCCTCAACATGCCCTGACCTTCACTTTGCTTTTGGATCATGATTATGTGCTTGTGCTCAAGGAACCAAAGACAGCGGAGAGGGAAGAGAGTTGCTGGTTGCCCTACAGAGAGTTCGACCCCTCATCTGGGCTTCTTAGTGGGGCATCCCCTGTGGCAGTTCGCCAATGCCCCCTACCTACGAAGGCGCCGGAGGGCAGGAGGGAACTGCAGAACATACCCAGTGGTTGATGGAAGCTGGTGTTTCAGTTCCGTGCACCTCCCCTTGGAACATTCCCCTCCTGCCTGTCCAGAAGCCAGGAACTCAGGATTACCGCCCTGTGTAGATCTCCAGGAGGTCAAGAAGTGCATCGATATTTTACACACCATGGTGCCCAATTCTGATATGATACACTGTTGAGCTTTTTGTCCCAGCTCTGCAGTTGTGTACGGTTCTGGAATTGAAGGATGCTTTCTTTTGTATCCCCTTGGCTCCAAGTAGTCAACCTTTGTTTGCCTTCCAGTGCACTGATCCCCACACAGGTCACTTGGGACAGTATACTTGGACTAGACTGCCCCAGGGTCTTAAGAATCCACCCACACTGTCCGGTGAGGCTTTAGCTAGTGACTTGCACCAATTTCAGAGGGAGCCTCCAGACTCTCAGCTCCTACAGTATGTGGATGATCTTCTTGTGAGCCTAGATGAAGAGACCTGCCATGGGGATACTAGAGGCTGATTGTTTTATTTGGGCCAGAAGGGATACAGAGCCTCAGGTGACAAAGCACAGCTGTGCAGAAGGACGCTCACCTATTGGGATTACCCCTTGACCCAAGGACAGTGTAAACTCTCTGAGATCAGAATTCAAGGAATTCAGCAAATTCCTACCCCACAATTCTAGACGCAAGTCAGGGAGTTTTTGCGAGAAATAGGATTCCAAGGTATGCTGAGATAGCCAAGGCCCTTTTTGATACCCTGAAAGGAATTGGAAAGGGATTGGATACCCTGAGATTTGATACCCTGAGAAGGGATTGGAAATGACCCCAGAGGCTGAGGCAGCAGAGGGGGAACTAAAACTTGCCTTGACCACTGCACCGTCTTGACTATCCTGGACATTGTATGAGGCTGAAAGAGGAGGCGTGAGTCAGGAGTGCTCACCAGAAAATTGGACTCTGGCCTAGACCCACTGCTTATTTGTCCAGGAAACTGGATCTGGTTGCTGCCAGGTGGCCAAGTTGCCTGCGTTTTATCACAGCTTTGCTATATTAGTCAAGGAGGCTGATAAGCTTCCGTTAGGACAGGAATGAACTGTGGTGACTTCCCATGCTTGGAGGGACTTCTACAGGAACCCCCTTATAGGTAGATATCGAATGCCCGACTCACTCATTATAAGGCTCTGCTGTTGACCCAGCCTGCATAAGGTTTCAGCCGGCCACGAGCCTCAAACCAGCCTCTTTACTGCCTGACTCAGATCTGCAGGCCCCACCCGTTCATGACTGTCGGCAAGTATCCTACACACACCGTAGCCATCCTGATTTATGAGATGAGCCTTTGCCTGACCCGGACTTAGAGTTGCCTGTAGACGGGAGCAGCTTGTAGAGAAGGGTGAAGGCTTGGCTGGGCAGCAGTTTGTTCTACAGGTGAAGCACTTTGGAGCACATATGGGACACTCAGCATGAGGACCAGATCCTGGACCTGTTTGAGCACTAATGGGCACCTAAAGAAGTCACCATTGTTCACTTCCCACCCACCAGCGAGGTCTCTCCAAGGTGGCGCAAGGTAATCGCCGAGCTGATGCGTCGGCAGAAGAGGCAGCACGGGGTCCTTTGTCTGAACTTGTTCCGCTCTCCCAGTCACCACTTTGCCTGAAGACCCAGGATACAGTAAAGAGAAGGACTAGGGGGAGGAGTTGGGGCTTGAAAAGGTGGAGGGATGAGGGAAGGACACAACAGGTAGGATATTCCTGCCCGGGAAATTTGCAAAGAATTTGGTTACTAGGATGCCTGTGGGGACTCATGTAAGTGCTAGAAAGATGGCGGTGCTCCTGGTGGTGGTGGGGTTGTATGTAACCCAGCGATTAACTGAAGATCAGAGCAGGTTGCTGAAAACTGTAAGGTGTGCCAAATGCTGAATGCAGGGGGGCTGGGGAGGGCACAGGGAAAACAGGGAGAAATAAGGGAGCGTGGAAATCAGGTTGGAAGATGTTGGGAGGTGGACTTCTCAGAAATAAATCCAGATTACATGGAAATAAATATTTGTTAGTTTTCATAGATATCTTTTCAGGATGGGTAGAAGCTTTTCCAGTCCGGACAGAAGGAGCAAAGATTGTGGCTAAAAAAAAAAAATCGTAGAGGAAATAGTACCTTGATTGGTAATTTCCCTCATAATTGAATCTGATAATGGGCTGGCATTTTCTGCCAGTGTTTCACAGGCTGTTGCCCGAGTTTTGGGAACAGATTGGAAACTGCATTGTGCACATAGGCCTCAGAGCTCCAGGCAGGTAGAGAGGATTAATTGGACACTTATGGAGTTCCTGACCTAATTAACCCTGGAAACTGGCACTGGGTGGATGAGTCTTTTGCCTTTTGCTCTTCTGAGGGTCAGGTGTTCCCCTTATATTAAAAATGTTATCCCCACTTGATATTATTTTTGGGAGAATAGAACCCCCTAAAAGGGGGTTCTTCAGGAGGTTCTTCCTTTGGTTCCTCTTCACTTGCCAGATGTTATGCTGGAAAATCCCACTGATGTTGTCTGATTGCTCCAGCATTTGCAGCCTGTGCTACAGGCCAGTTGGGAGGCATTAGGATGATCTGTTGCTTTCCCGAGAGTCAATCTTGATTAAAGAGCTATTGCCGTCTGTAGCCTCCCCTGGCGATTGGGTGCTGGTAAAGAGGCACAACCCACACACCCTGGAACCCAGGTGGAAAGGGCCTTATGTTGTTGTTTTATCCACCCCAACTGCAGTGATGTTGCCAGCTTGAAACCGTGAATCCATTGTTCACAAGTAACGAAGGTTGTTGCTCTCCAAATCCAGTGGAAGATTTCATGCCCAGACAACAAGGACCTGCTATAGATCAAATTAACCCAGTGCCCTGATCAAGGATGCTGTTGGCGATTTACCTGCTCCTAGTGCCATAACTGGCAGCAAGATTCAGCGACCCCCACCTGTTCTTGAATTATACTTGGACAATTAGCAGAACTAATTGTTCATCAACTAATTATTGATGGGGGACTTGAGAGTCATTTTCTCACCCTGGCTCACAAGTCTAGTCATAGCCATTATTGGTCCACTGTGCCTGCTTCTTTCCCTACTGATTTTTGTCTGTCTTTTGAGGAAAGCAGTGACTTTTGTAATGGCTAGGATCAAAGTCTCGAGACAATGGTTTTAAAACAACAAAATGAAATATTGCTGCAAATAGATATCTTGAAAAATTCGGTCTGATGACCTCATATTCCCAAAGACAGATAGGAATGTCAAAATGAGTTTAAACCACCTTCAAGACTGAAACGTAAAGTATTAACCACTAGGCCTAAAAGTTGGCTTAGGATACAGGCATCTCATTGTTGAAGGAAACTCAACTAGGTCTTTGTAGACCTTTTCATAGCTTTTGCTAACTCAGGCCAGGCTGTGTGTGTGAGGGAATGATAAAAGCAAGATAACAAATGGACACAGCTGCTTACACTTCCCTTAACTGGGAGAAAGGAAAGAGCTTACCCAAGGTGAAAAGGCCTAGTCCCATGGAGGTATTACTTCTTTAGGGATGTCCTGAGTGTCACAAATTGTATTTGATGCCAGTTTTGTGTATTCTAATCCAATTTTGTACATGTCAAGCAGGAAACTACCTCTATATGGAAATGTATTTTGAGCTGTTGTAAAACCTATAAATTGCTGCATCAGTGAAGCTTGAGGCCTTGGGTTCAATTTCCTTCTAAGACCCAAGTGCCCTCAGCTGAGTATTAATAAAACTTTTGTATTTGCCGATTTCTCTGACAGTCTGTTTTCAGCAGCTTATCAATTATCCTTTGGATTTCTGATGTGTCTGTTGTAATTTCTCCTCCTTCATTTGTAATCCTGCTTATTTGAGTGTTCTTTCTTCTTTGTGAGGTTTTCAAGGGGTTTATCAATTTTATTTATTTTTTCAAAGAACCAACTTTTGGTGTTATTGATTTTTGCAATAGACTTTTTGCTATCTAGATTGTTTATTTCTGTTTTTATGTTTATTAGTTATTGTGTTCAGCTAGGTTATGGGTTTTTTTGTTGTTCATTTTCTAGGCCTTTGAGTTGGGAGATTAGGTCATTTCTTTGGTTATTTTCTTCTTCTTGATATGAGCTTGTATTGCTATGAACCTTTCTCTTAAAAATGCTTTTGCTGAGTCCCAGACATTTTGGAATGCTGTGTCTTCTTTGTCATTTGTTGTAAAGAAGGTTTCAATTTCTTCTTTAATTTCCTCGGTTACCCAGTTTTCATTTACTAACATGTTATTCAGTCTCCATGTGTTGGGCATTCTTCTTGCTTTCTTTTCATTGTTTATTTCCTGTATGATGTTTTTATGATAGGAGAAAAATGTTAGTACAGTTTTAATTTTTGTGTATTTATTAATGTTTACCTTATGTCCCAATATGTGGTCGATTTTTGAGAATGATCCATGTGCATTTGTAAAGAATGTGTATTCCTTTCTTTGGGGGTGCGGTGTCCTGTAGATATCTATTAGGCCCATGTGGTCTAGATCTTCATTTAGGGCTTTTGTGTGCTTGTTTAGTTATTGTCTTCTTGTCTTCAGAGACATCTGAGGTCGGTCTAATAGGTTTTCCTCTTGATGATATCTGCTTCTTCTCTCTAGTCAGTTTCCTTATTTTTTCCTTATCCTGGACTCAGGAGTTTTACAATATGTGTCTTGCTGTGGTTTTTCTTTCATTGCTGTAGTTTTGTGGGTTTTTTTTTTTTTTTTGCTTCCTGATGTCAAATTTCATTTCTTTCTTCGGGATTGGGAAGTTTTCCTCTATTTCTTTAAATAGCCTTTCAGTATTCATGTGCCTCTATTCTTCTCATACACCCATAACTCTTATGTTTCCTTTCTTGAAGGATACAGACAGATCTGAGTTTTTCCTTCTATTTTCTTACATTGTGTCTCTTTCTCAGTCTTCCTTCTTCCTCTCTGTTTCGGTGTCCTCAAGGGTGCTTATTCGTTCTTCAATTTCATCCAGTCTGCTTTCGTGACTTTTCCCTGTGTTTGTTACTTCTTCTGCTGCTCCCTTTAGATCTTGGGTTTCTTTGTGGTTCTTGTTTAGGTATTTATTTTATTCTTCAATTCTTCAATTATTTTATCTTTGTTGATGTTTTCTTTCTCAATTATTTGCATTCTTCTTCTAACTTGTTCAGTTTCTCTGCCCTGCTCACTTCTTTTTCTTTGCATTTTTCTAATTCTTTCCTTAACTCTTTCTATGCTTGTAACATGCACTGGTTCAGTTCCTTGACTTGAAGGTAGCACATTTCTTCAATGTTATCTTTGTTCTAGGGTTTGTCTTCCCTTCCATGGTGTATTGATTTCTGTGGTGTTTGCTGGGGTGTTTGACTTTTTCTCTCTCCTATGCTTTGCTTTTGTACTTCCTCCACATATTGAGTGACTGTGTCTCTAATATTAGCTGGCAGGATGATTGGGGTCTTCTAGGAGTTTGTAGTTGATTCTGCCTTTGTGTCTATGTAGCCGAGGTAAGTAATTTTTTTGTTTCCTTTTGCTGATTTGGGTGTGAGGTTCCTTTTTCTGAGCCTGGGTGATAGATGGGTATGGTTACTATGACATACTTTGTCTTCTTTTATCTTAATATTTTGCTTTGTTACCTGGTGAGACAACAGGTCAATTCTGTATTCCTGTAAGAGTGGCTCAAATCAGTAGACTTCTGTGGTTCTTTTTGGAAGAGGAGTATAGGTGTCTTTTGTTGT
The DNA here is from genome assembly GCA_004024945.1 of Uropsilus gracilis. Classification (NCBI taxonomy): domain Eukaryota; kingdom Metazoa; phylum Chordata; class Mammalia; order Eulipotyphla; family Talpidae; genus Uropsilus; species Uropsilus gracilis. The sequence goes on from PVHY01010664.1 coordinate 8,471, forward strand.
TGTTCTTTTAGTTTTTACCCCCTTTGTGGGGTTATTGAAACCACCTTGCATCCCTGATGCTCCTGGCCTCTATCCGGGTTGCTTGACTGCTGAGTCAAGCCTCTGCCCAGGCCTGGGGACTGGTCTGAAGGTGATGCCTTCCTGGCTGATCCGGCACAACAGTGTGTTTTTAATGTTTTCAATTTAAAGGAATGAACTTGAAATATTGTTTCTTCTGGAGACAATTAGTAGAAACATTTCCATCAATATTGTTAATTTCTTATATCACCTTGTATTTCTCTTTGTTTCTTTGAAAGGCTCTAAGTTCCCAGTTTTAGTATCCTTTAGGTGACTTTACAGCTCAATTTTAGAAAATTAGGGAGCCAGACAGAATGATCAACCTAATATCCTCATGGTAACAGATGAGGTAGCAGAGAGATTGTGAGTCAATGACTTGTTCAAAGTCACTCAGCTAGTCAAAGTCAAAACTGAAAGTAGGTCAACAGATTTCCAATTGTACAAATCTCTGGTATTCCATCCTCTTTTCACTCTACCACGAAAGTTAGGAGCAAAAAAAATTGGACTGTAAAGCATTGAACAGTTTTGTTTCTTACCTGACATCATTAGAGAAGAGGAAACATCAATTGAGGTCACAAAGGATGAGGAAGCTATCCTCGAGGTTATCTCAGTGGTTGATACCAAAGAGCACATGTCCACTGTGAAGTACACTGGTCACTGGTCATACTGGTTGCTAGAACTGGTCATTGGTGTCTTGTGATGATCCAAATTTATTTACTGTAGCTCCATGGAAACCCCAAGATCCTACCAGGTAAGCTTGGTGGGAAAATGATGTCATAAAGCAGGAAGTTTCAAGGTGCAAACCAGTTAATTGGGAGGTCAAATTCTCAAGAAGAAGACAAGATTGGATGGAGAAAGGGTATGAGTGCCAAAAGTACACCTGGGTGTTGAGCTCTGGGGATGCGAAACCCTTAGAACAGAATGGTTGATCTTCCTTTTTCCCAGGAAAATTATCTCCATGTTTCTTATAGATGTTTGTTAATATGATTGATAATGTATTTTCTATGTAGGATTTTGTAATGTGATGTACATATTATGTTAATATTCTTAGAGAGGAAAGAATGAGACATCTTGGTTAAGCAAGTATAGTTGTTCTGAAACCATATAGTTGTTCTGAGACTTTAAGTGGACTAGTGAACATAAGGAAGACTGGAAGGGATTAAGCAACTTTTGTAACTTATTACAGAAGAGGGTAAAGTTCCTGAGTGCACCTTGTAGGGAATGATTTGGTACAAGGCTACAGTGTGTAGCTTCTTCTGCTTGAAGCCTACGGTACTAGGGCTGAGCTGGAACGAGCTAGGTTGAACTTAAATCTTTCTTCTGCACTCCATGATTTCCTTTTATCATAGGCAGTGTTTCTGAGACAATTGCTGTTACTTCCAACCATAGGGATAGTCTTTTCCATGCCTACTGTTCACAAAATGGACTCTCCATTGGGCATAAACACCAGAGAGCAAGAAAACTGCTAATGCAGACTTTTTCTCTTCCTACTTTGGCTGGCAGTTCGTTCTCCAAATCTGCTCCCTCTGGCTCCTTGGGCCATGGAGGCCTGTTGCCAGCTGACTCTTTTATAGCTCCTTTATATGTGAAAGGCATAGGGATTGCTTTCTCTCTTCGATCTCACATAAGTGTATGCAGTGTGGCAGTTACTGTAGCCTCCCCCTCCCTTGCAAACAGCCACTATAGAATTGGGCTTATAGGATTCTCTTTCTGCCCTCTTGGGTGCAGGACCAGCCAAAGAGAAGAGACCATGTAGAGAAATAAGAGAACACTAGTGTCAAATAGAGAATAAGCAAGGAAAAGTGTACAGTAAAAAAGGAATTCAGGTAAATTTTTTGTTTTCTGTGTGAAATAATGGAATCCATTTAGCTTGTGTTAACAGAATAAATGTTTCAATTTTTTATTATTTGTTCTTTAGATCACAACCTCTGCAGTGTGTTTTTGGGGTACCTCCCACCCTCCTCAATCTGGTGCCCCTTCCATTCTCTCAAACCACACTCTTTGTTGCTTATAGTTGTGTTAAATCCATTAGTCTCTTTCTTTTTGGTGGCAGTGTCCTTTTACTGGGTGAGGGACTGTATTGTTGGAACCAGGCAAGCCTTGCTGGTAGGTTTTCAGTCTTAAGCTTGTGTTGGGTGGCCAGTCTGTATTCATTTTTGATCTGTCCATGTTATCTCGCTGCAGGTCATCTTCTCCAATCCCACCTCCATTGCTTTGCTGCTTTAACTTAAGGCTCTGGTGTCAGACTTAGAGGGTCTCGCCCCAAGCCAGTATTGATCAAGAATTTTCTCTGTGAATGCAGGCATCTGTGAATGGACTTTGAAGATCATCTCTTCTGCACAGTTGGCAGTTTTGATGTTGGGTCAATTACCACATCTTTGGTCTTCCTCTCCTCTTCCATAGTGTGGGGAAGGTGTATTGCTCTCCTTGAAGACATCTCCAAAATGAGGTCCGGGGTCTTCTTGGCCCAGTGAACACATAAGTGCACATGGTGACATCGTGTCTCTACAGTTGTTTCTCTTGTGTCGCATGCACTGGTTCTCTCGGTTGTCCATCTGCTGTGTCCATCTCAGTATTATGAGCTAGATTTTTGCATGATCCCTCACCCATTCTATGTTTGGGTCTCTATTGGCATGTTCTTGATCCTCTGAAGTTTAGCTGGAGTGAGAGCAAAATGGAAGGGGTCCTACCTCCTTACTCCCCCACTTACCCATGTGTTGTTACTTCCCTGTGTGGGGGAAGGCCGAGTCTGCACCCTCCTGTGCTCCCCTTAGGCTAGGAGCAGAGGGCAATGTGGCTCTTCCATCCGAGCTGCAGGTGCCTGCCCTGTGTAGCAGCCACCTGCTGATGTGTGTGGCCACTATAAGCCCCACCTCTCCCCTCACTCCACGCTCTCCCAGCTGGGGGGCTTACCCAGGAAACTTGACTCCCTTTTTCTCCCCGCTGGAAAGGGAACCCGAGGGCCAGGGACACAGTTCACAGGCTGCCCTCCCGTGTCTGCCTGCTGGTGGACAGGACTCCTTCAATCTGTATTTAATATAGCTCTATAGTACAACCTCTGCCATGAATTTTACATCCAAAGAAAATAATCTTAAATAGAATTTTCTCATTTTGTTTTATATTAACTCATTTATATCACTTGTTGCCACATTTATAGAATATAAATCTTTTCATTTTATTTTATCTTATTTATTGAGACTAGGTTTCACTATGTTACCCAAGGTGATCCTGAACCCATGTACTCAAGTGATGCCTAGCCTGAGCCTCCCAAGGCTGGGATTACAAGTGTGGGCTTCCATGCACAGTCAGAATATAGATCATTTTAAAATGCCTTGGTTTATGTTTTTATCCCATTATATTTTTTAAGGAATCCAACATTGTTAGATATATTGCTTTTCTTCTTGATGGTTATTTTGAAATATCAGGAACTATTCTGATAGATTTTGTGAACAGGGTCTTCAAATTTAAAAGGGGTCTGTGCAAAAGGCAGTGTGGTAAGCAGCACTGTGATCCAAGCATCAGGAACAATGTCTGTATTCCGCCTGGTGTGCCTGGTTGGTCTGGTTTGGAGCCACTGGTTAATGTTGTTCTTACGCCCTACTCTTGTGACTGTGATAATGTGAGTTAAGACTGAGCTGCTAGTGTTTGGAATGTGGAATAACCTAGTTTGTGGGAGCAAAATCTATGGATCTAATTCCTTTCTTTGGTGTGAGTTTTTGAAGTGGTGGAGAGATTTCTAGAATCAATGAATAGGAGGCTCAGAGCCCACAATAGTACAGTGCATAGATGGCACCTTCAGAGAAATCACTTTCATTTACAGGGTTGTGTTTGTTATTTCTTCTGATAATGCATCTTGCATGAATTAATAGGAGCTTATGTAGTGATGAGTGACACTTTTCTGTGATGAAATTGTGAAAGGTGTTGCATATGAAATGCTTGTTTTCTTAAAGTTCATACCATTTTTCGCTTTCTTGTTGAGACTAGGTGTTGCTGTGTTGCCCAGGGAACCATAGATTCATGTTGCCTGGGTTACCTTGGACTCAAGGGCTCCAAGCCTCCCATTTAGCTGGGATTACAGGAACATGCCACCATTCACCCTATTTTTTGAGACTGATAACCTGGCCTATCACTGACAAGCCTAAGCCTTGTTTCTATGCCAAAGGTCATTTTCAGCCAAACAATTTCCCAGCTTCAGGAAAGCAGACACAAGCTTGCCTCCGACCAATCAGAGGGGGACAAGCTCGCTTGACTGGTTGTCTGATGGAGACCAGCCAACCAGAAGATGACTCCTCTGCACAAGATCACTGCCAGGACCTCTAAGATGTATAAAAGACTGGATCAGGGGACAGAGGGGTCCAGCCTCCATGTCATAATGGGACCTTTAATGTGGTGGACAAGGCTGAAGGTTGGTGGAAGATGCCAGAGGGCCTCCTCCTTTAACCCAAAGCAATCACAGGAGTCCGTGCAATGGCTCCATAGCAAAAGCCACCTGGGATCCCAAAGAATGACCCACATCCTAAGCACCACCAAGGTGGCCTTCCAAGGGGCTCGCCACCTGGCACAAGATACTGTAGCAGCCTGCAGACCATGTCAGCTCATACAACCTCAACGTTCAGGTAAGGCAGAAGGGACCCAGCATGGGGTGAGTACCCTGGGGACTTCTGGGAGGTGGACTTTATGGAACCCAAATGTGCAAATTATGGGTATAAGTATCTTGTAGCCTTTGTGGATAATTCTCTGGGTGGGTGGAGGCTTTTCCTACAAAACAGGAAAAAGTGACTACAGTGGCCAAAGCTTTGCTAAAAAAAATCTTCCCCAGTTACGGGACTCCTCGATTTATAGGTTTAGATAATGGCCTTGCTTTTGTGGTCTTGGTGGATCTAGGTGTTGTGGGGGAATTGGGGACAAAATGGAAATTGCACTGTGCGTGCCGGCCCCAGAGTTCAGGACAGGCAGAACGGATGAATAGAGCCTTAAAGGACACCTTGAGTAAATTGAGTCTAGAGAATGGCGCTAACTGGGTAACTCTCCTTTCTTTTGCTTTGTTCCGTGCTCGGAACTCCCCATATAACTTGCTCTGACACCCTATGAAATCATGTTCAGTGCCCCCAACCAGTGGTCCTTTTACACCCACTGGTGCATAGTCTCGGGTGGCCGACATCCCAGTAAATCCAACCTTGAGCTGCTAGTCATTGAGTGGGCCCAGGATGAAATGTCACCCCAGCTCAATGCTGTATATGAGAAGGGGAAGGAAGTGGGGGGAGACACACATGCCTTCACCCCTGGTACTGGGTTTGGTTTAAAAGGCATCAACCCAAAACTCTAGAACTCAGGTGGAAGTACTCTTATCAGGTTATTTTTGTCACCCCCAACTGCTCTCAAAGACGACGCCATGGCAGTTTGGATCCACAGTACGCACACTTGCCCCGTGTCTCAGAAAGACCTGACGACACTCCTCTCATATGTTGGACAGCATTAGCAGATCCAGACAGTCCTCTCAGGATTGGGCTGACCCATCAGCAGCAAATCTCCATGGGAAACAAATGGACGGACCAAAAGAGCAGTGACAATGGTCAATCCTTATCCTGTTCCTCAGAAAGGGGTGCTGCCCCTGTATTGCTTCAAACAGGGGAGGATTAGACTTGCTCACCATTCTGGGATGGAACTTTGCTTGTATCTCAGGGAGGAGACTAGTTTTTACACTATTAATTCAGGCATCAGCAGGGATCAGATCAAACAGTTGCAGGAAAACCTAGAAAGGCTATGCAAGCAACCAGAAAATTGCCCAAATTTTTCTGGAAGGACTAGAGGGTTGGATGCCTTATCTACTTCCTCTCCTAGGGCCATTAGTATGCTTCTGCTGGTCCATGACCTCTGGGTATTGCCTGCTTAACTGCTTTCTCACTTTCTAAGAGAACAAATCTCCTCAGTCCAAATCATCATCCTCAGGCAGCAATACATGTACCTAAATCAGGCAGACAGACCAGAAGAGTTATAACTGGCGTTAGGACAGGATTGTCCTACTCTGGGGTAAAAAGAAAAAGGGGGAAATGATGTGACAGTATCTGGCCTAACTATCACCAACTGGCCTAAGCCTTGCCTCTACAACAAAGGTCGTTTTTCAGCCCCAAAATCTCCTGGCTCCAGGAAATACGGAGCAAGCTGGCCTCCAACCAATCAGAGGGTAACAGGCTCACTTAAATGGTTGTCAGAGGAAGACCAGCCAACTGAAGATGAGCTCCCTGCACCAGACCACCTCCACGACCTAGAAACTCTATGAAAGACTAGACTCAAGGTACTGAGGGGTCCAGCATCCATGCCCTCAATGGGACTGCTTAGACAGTGGACCAGGCTGAAGATGGACCCTAGCTTAAGCTAGTTAATAAAGCCTTTACTGTTCTTACATCATGTGTGAATGGAGGGTGTTTATTCTGAAACCTGAGAAGCTGATTTAACAATACAAGGACACCTTGTGTTGCCTTGGGGGGATGGGTCTGGAACACACCGAAACAAGTTATTCATAGTCTCGGCCTCAATTCCTACCCTGGGTAAGAATAATAGCTTTTAAAGCACATTATTAATTTTCCTCATCTGCCAGCTCCAACTCTCCCCTCCCCAAATCAATCTCCTCAGTCCCTCTCCAGTACCCCCATATCCTCGAGTCCACCCTCTCCATCCCTGACACTCATCCCCCCACCCAGTTCCTCCAGCTGCCCTGTTGTGGACTGCCTCTCTGGTCAACCCCTGTGGGAGTGGTCCTTGCATGTGCTTAGCCTGTGCCACCCCTCCCCCCAGGTTGAGGTGATTGTTCTCCTGGGCAGCTCTTGATGGCGACTTTTGAAGCAGGTGGCACCTGCTGGGTTTCGGGAAGATGCCCAGGTGGCGTTCAGTTACTATTTAGGCTCCTGTGAAGTTTGAGCTTGTTCAGTGTTATACTCCAGATGTCCAGCTCTGAATGCCAGGTTGGCAGCTAAGGGCTTGCTAATTCTGAGGGTTTGGAAAAACATAGGTCTCCTCACATTGAGTCTCCGCCCCTTGGAAAGATGTAACAGCCCAATGCGGAAACTCAGTAGCAAAGGGGCACTGTGATACTGGCTCCTGTGTTGTTGAGGTAAATTAAGTAGCACCTGTGGGCCATGGACTGATACTGAGGGAATTGTGAATTGTAGCCCAGCCCAGGCTGGCAGCTGTGTGGCAGCACAGTCCACTTGCATAGACATGGTAGCTCTGAGCCCTTGCAGCTTCTGCTAGATTCCTGCATGGTCTCAATTAGCCACCTCCAGCTATCATAAATCATGGATAAGACAAGCCAACCTTTGGGACACTCATTCTATATCTCTTATTATTTTTAACTATCTATCAAGGACTCCTAAGACATGTCCAACCTCCAAGTTAGACATTTTGTTTGCCTTTCTCTTATAACACCTAGCTTCCTCTGCCATTTTGGACACTGCTCCAATCTTATTCTTTGGATCCTCAAATCACCCTTCTAGTTCTCCCACTTCTGCCTCCTCCTCTCTATCCCATATAACATCTGTGTTGACTATCAAAGCCTTGGAACCAGTCCATGTTCCATCAATTCTTGCCTTGTTTCCAATTTTCTTCCATCCAAACTAGTTTATATTTTTCTAGGCAGTCCTGGTCCCACCTCCACGAAAAAAAACCATGGTGAACAGCATCTCAGAAAGAAAACCATGGTGAACAGCATCTCGAAATTAAAAGTTCTCTTTATTACTCATCTACTACATCTATTATTCAATTTTCCTATGTTGTAAACTCTAAATAAAGAGGGAAATGTCTATCTATCTACCTGGGGATTCCCTGCTGGGCCCCTAAATAGTACCAGTCACTCCAGCAGCTCTCACATTACATAGCCATAGTAGTGGGAAATGTCCATCTCTCTCTCCCTCTCAATCAAGAACTGCATCCCATGTCTGCTGTGGCTGCCTTTCATGGCCTCGTGCTCTGGCCTCTGTTCCTTTATGATGGGTGTGGAAATGACAGGCATGAATGTCAGGCTCCCTCCATGGGATCTGCTGCTGGCTGAGATTGTGAAGCAGATACTCATTTGATACCTGGGTGGATACGGGCACTTGCTGGCCACCATGGGGACAGGCTCCTGTGGGAGAGACGAGCATGAGGATGACTTGGAGGTCGCAGGTGTAGAGGCCGCAGGATAAGGGACACTTAGTCAGATGCAGTTAGTCATATCTGCTTGCACTGGGTTGGTTGAAGTTGGCCAAGCTGGTCTGACGAGCCCTGTCCCTGAGGCAGGTATGGGCCCAGATGCATTGGCTGCTACTGACTGAACTGGTTTAGTAGAACCAGGTCTGGCACAGTTAGCTGAGACAGGACGATGCGAGGCCAGAGAATGTGGCCTGCGAGAAACAAGGTGCGCAGGAGGCTTGTCCAGAGTTAGAAAAGACAAAGCGAAGTCAGGAGGTGACAGCTCATACTTGGATGGAGAATAGCATTCTTTTTCAGCACCGCTGTTTGATGTTGGGGTCTTGAGTTTTTTCATGCACTTTTCCTTCCTGTGGGGTGTCTAACGATGACTGCCAAAGCGAGGGCTGGGTGTCTTTAATGTTTCTCGTATTTCCCAGTGGCCGCAAAGAAGAGGATCCAGTTGTCTTATCAATTTACTTCCCCAGGACACGAAAGACCTGCACAGACATCAGCATGTGCAAGCCTAAGTAGGTTTGAGGCTTTTTAAATGCCTCTTGGCTAAGCTCAAAAGGATTCTTCCTACACTTCATCCTGTGATTTGTTGTTTTCTCTTCTGCCGTGGCTTTGCCTCAAGCCTGATTATTCTCTTTAGCTTTCTTGACCTGATATTTACAGGTATTTTTAGTCATTTCCTGCCTGTGGCCCTTAGCTCTGCTGCTCCTGCTGGGTGCCATTCTCGGAGTCTTGCTGGTAGACTGCTGGGTGTCTTCCCAGGAGCCCTGTCCCTGGCAGCAATGTGACAGATCACCTCTTCATCCCCTAACAATCACTGAGGGGTCTTAGCCTGGAATTGGCCTTGGGAGAACCATCCAGAGATTCCAGAGCCTTGTGTTTCTTATTCAGGCCTTTGTCAGGTGGACTGACATTGGTCTTCCATGGCAGATCATCCAAGATGATGACTTCAGGATCCTTGATGATCTCACTGGATCCTTTAGGTTGATCACAATCATTGAAGGAGCTGAAGAGCTGAGAAAGCTGTATATCTTCCACCAGTGTAGAAACATCCGCTAAACTATCATTCGAATCCATCCCACATTCAAGCTTCCCTTGATCCTCCAGGCTCAGGCTATTTTCTCCCAGATCAGTGTTTTCACTGTTGAGCTGATTCTCTTGTCCAAGGGGATCCAGGAGCTGGTGGGTCTCAGGGTCCTCTAAAGGGACTAATGGAGGATCTTGGTTATTTTGTCTGTACTTAATGGAATCCTGATGCTCTGAACGCTTGGTTTTAGTCTCTTTCAAACTCTAACTCTCTTTATCTTCCTGCCTGGGAACTGGAGGCAGTGCCAAGAGATGACTAGAACCCTGGACTGATGCGATCCCTGGACTGAAATGTCCCTAAATGAGGTGGTGGATGACTCTCAAGGATCTGGATCAGGCTGCTGAAAAACTCGTGGAATTCTGTAGTGGGTGAGAGACAAAATCTCTGACTGGATGGTGGCCAGGCCAGCAAAGAGTCCATCCCTAGAACAGTCTCCATCACTGCAGCGTAGTGAAGGAAGGAGTCATTCTCTGGTAATTGAGATGCTCCTCTAAGACACCAATATACCAAATATGTGACTTCCAGCAATGGGCAAGCCTCTTCCACCTTAAGGACTTTCTGAGGGTCATGGACAAGTCCCTGTGCTAGGAGAAAGAATGGGACTCTTCTATTTTCAACTCAATGGTGACCTTAATGCTGTTCTTTCTGCCTCTTGTTGTTTTTTTTTCTTTTTTTATAATTCATAGCAGTTATAAGTCATCTATACATAAACATTTTTTAAAATGTTTAAGATTTTATAAAATCTTGTCTTCTCAGAGTCCTCTCAATTCCCTTCACATTCCTGAGAGTATAAGAATGCACAGGAAAGGTAGGGGAGCTCTTCCTCATGAAAATATAGACAACACATATGCTGAACTGAGTCTGATTGCTTTGGCCAGGAGCTACGAACTAAAGAACTTAAATTGTGGTGTCAATGAACGATGTGAGGGAATGTTAAACTTGCCCAATCACAATCAGAGTTCTGAAGCAACAGGGCAGGGAATGAAGTTCATTACAGGAAGGTAGGACAGCAGGCCTGATCAACAGGTGTGTGTGTGTGTGTGTGTGTGTGTGTGTGTGGTGTCCTTCATCTGTGTTGATTGTTCTTACATGTAGCTTAGATGGCCATACTATGTCCTACCTTCCCATCTGTTCTACGTGTTCTGCATTTGTATTGGAGAAGACTGAGGCAGAGATTGTGAAAGTCTCAGGACTTAAGTTCTCTCAATCTGTGAGCTTATCACTTCCCAGAGGCAGATTTGGTCTTATCTAGCTGTTTGTACTCACCTTGAAAGCACGATTCTGTGATGGGTTGAGCATACACAGAGTAGTAGATGCCAGAGGTGGAAGCTGGCAGTAGAATATTTGCAGGCTGAACCTCTTGTAGGACTATCACCATTTCTGGTTGAGGGGCAGAGCCTCTACCACCTGTGTATGACACTGAGCCATAGGATTGTACGCAGGGGCCAAGTACCCCAAATAGTAGGGGCCCAAGAGTGCCTTGATTATGGTGATACACCTGGCTTCCCTCCTGATAGGGGAGTGACAAGTTATGACCCTGATGGAATCTGAAATGGTGTAACCTGAACAAGGCTGGCAGAAAGTGACAGATACAGAGGGACTATGTAGCTAGCATCTGAAGTTTGATTGTACTGGGCTGTCATTGACATGGAAGAAACAGATGTATTCTTGTTAGTAACAGTCACAGTGAAGTCCCCTAGTGATGGGCTTTTTTCAGTGCGCCTGAGAGATTCCACTTAAAAATAGTGGGAAAGGTAGTCGTTGAGGTGGAGAACTGGTGCTGATAGGAAACTCCAGATGATATAGATGTGCTAGGATCTTGGTAAAGATAGGCACTACTCATGAGATGCTGAAAAGATCTGGCTGCACCTGATGTTAGCAGACACACGGTGGCTGGTGAAGATTCTCTGGAGAAGCTGCAGATGCTTTCTGTTAGGGAAGCTGCATTGCTCACCATAGGAAAAGGGAGCTGCAAGAGTGTTGTTCCAAGAAAAGATGGGTTTTGGACATTTTCTGCAGAGAACAAGAGAGTGGTGAAAATTCAGCGAGACTGACAGGTTTCCACTTTTTGGAACAATATTCACATAAGTCCTCTGCCCTCAGAAAGCCTCTAAATACCCAACTCTGAGATGCCAAAAATCAATGTGATGATTGTAAAGGTGGGAAGGTTTGCATCTGTTTTGTGCTAGGATGGTGTTCCCAGCTCACGTGCAGATGTGCAGGGGCCCCACATGGGTTGGATTTCACATAGTTCTCCAGATGCAGCTGGAGCCTGCATCATTCTTAGTGCATACACTGTTAGCTACGATCAGAGCATTTTAGTGTTGGTTAGTCCTTGTTCTAATATCTAATTTGACAAGTGAGGAAATGGAGGCTGAAAGAGGCTGGGTAGATATATTCAAGTTTTTCCTGTATGTTGTGTTCTTGACTGAGCGGCAGAACGAGGTGTCCAGGCTGTCTTGCCAGGTGCCTCTGGCCGGGGCACGTGCAAGAACCTGGGAGCAATAGAAATTTCCATATAGAAACTTTGGGGAGCTAACTAAAAATATATGCATCTATTTCCATGGTAATTTGCTTGCTCATTGATCTGCCATTACCTAGAGTTCATAAAACTCAGCCCAGTGGGTAAAGTTAAAGGGGTCTCATTTATTTAAGTTATACATATATATTGCAGTAAGATTGTTGTACAGCACAGTACATGCCGTAGAATAGGGGTTTACTCCTCTACAATGTATATTACTTTTCGATACCCAACCACCAATTTCCCAGTAATCCCAATTAGGTCCTCCCATCCTCTTTGCTCCCACCATCCTCTATAATCACATCCCTCTTCTAATCATCTAATGAGAATACAGGTAACTTCTAATTTTGTCCGGAATAAAGATATGAGTTTAAATGGCATTTAATTGCTATAAAACAGAAATAAGTGTGACTTTCTCAGTAGGATATTTCTCTTTATATATTAATAAAACTTTATTGATTTACCTTTGAATTACAATATTATGTAATTGGGGTTATAGCTTCTTATTTCATTATGTCTGTTTTATCAAATTTGTCACCAAACTACCAGCGCCTTTCAGCTGTCCAGTTGATCTCCTGCACTTTTTCCTTCTATCTCACTCCTCTGTTTGAGTGGGTAGCCTCCTTTTTTTCATGCAATCTGAATTCTTTGTTGTGTTTTATTAGTATGTTTACTGTGGTTTCTAATATGCAGTATGAGTCAAAGACTGTTGGTCATTGTTAAAGAACTCTTTACCCACACAAACCTATTCTCTGGTTCTGCCTCAAAGTGCTTGAGAGTTCATGACACATAAAGTGCTTTTGAAAAGAAAAGAGCTGAGCTTCTTTTTTAAATTTATTTATCTATGAATTTCAATCATTGCAATCCCAGGGATTTACCCCTCCACCCTACCCTCCCATCCCCCCCTTTCCCTCCTGCCCATAGTTGTGTACTTCAGTTTGGTGCTTAGCTTGTTTTGTCTTTTCCACATGGCTTTTGTTTACTTTTTTTCATTATGTTCCATATATTAGTGAAACCATTTGACTTCTGTCTTTCTCTTTTTGACTTGCTTCTGCTAGTATGATTCCTTCTAAGTACATTCATGTTGTCATAATGTCATCAAATTTGTGATTCTTAATTGATGAGTAAAATTCCATCGTGTATGTATATATACACCACATTTTTTTCATCTAGTCATCTGTTTGGGGGCACTTAGGTTGCTTCCATGTCCTTGCAATTACAAATAGTGCTGTGGTAAACATCCGAGAACAGGTGTCCTTTTGTATCCATATTGAGCTCTTTTTTGGGTAGATTCCTAAGAAAGCAATTGCTGGGTCAAATGGTAGTTCCATTTTCATTAATTTGAGGGTCCTCCACACAGCTTTCCATAGAGGTTGGACCAGTTTACATTCCCACCAACAGTGATAGAGTGTTCCTTTTTCTCCACATCCTCGCCAGCACTTGTTATTGTCTGTTCTTTGGATGTAGGCCATTCATACTGGTGTAGGGTGTATCTCATTGTGGTTTTGATTTGCATTTCCCTTATTGCTAGTGATGTTGAGCAATTTTTCATTTGCCTGTTGGCCATTTGTGTTTCCTATTCGGAGAAGTGTCTTTTTAGTTCTTCTCCCCATTTTTTGATTGGGCATTTTATTTTGCTTCTGTTCAGTTGTGTGAGTTCTTTGTGGATCTTTGTTATTAAACCCTTATCACTATTGTGGAGGACAAAATTTTTTTCCCATTCGGTTGGGCTTCTTATAGTTTTTTCTGTTGTTTCTTTTGCTATACAGAAGCTTTTCAGTTTGATGTAGTCCCATCTGTTTATGTTTTCCTTCATTTTTTTGCCATCTGTAGATGTTTCCAGAAAGGGATTTCTCAATTGTAATTCCCGGAGCATTTTACCCAAGTTTTCTTCTATGTATATTATGGTTTCAGGTCTGATCTCTAAGTCTTTTATCCATTTTGAGTTGATTTTTGTGTGAGGGAGTTGCCTTGGTCCATTTTCTTGCATATCTTAGTCCAATTTTCCTAGCACCATTTATTGAAGAGGCTATCTTTGTTCCAAGGTAAGTTTTTCACTCCTTTGTCAAAGATTAGTTGACTATCCATGTGTGGTTTTATTTCAGGGCACTCAATTCTGTTCCATTGGTCTGATTGTCTGTTTTTGTACCAGTACCAAGCTGCTTTAATTATTATGGTTTTGTAGTATAGTTTGAAGTTTGGAAATGTAATACCACCATTCTTTTTTTTTCTGGTCAGGAGATTTTTTGATATTCGAGGCATTTTATTATTCCATATGAATTTCATTAATTTTTATTCTATCTCTTTAAAAATGTCATTGGGATTTTTATTGGAATTGCATTGAATCTGTAGATTGCCTTTGGTAAGATGACCATTTTGATGATATCTATCCTTCCTATCCATGAGCAGAGAATGTCTTTCCATTTCCTTATGTCTTGATCTATCTCTTATCTGTGTTCTAAAATTTTCTTTGTAGAGTTCTTTCATGTCTTTTGTTAGGTTTATTCCCAGGTATTTTTTGGGGGGGTGCAATGGTAAATAGGATGGTTTTTCGAATTCCTTCTTCTATTTGACTTTTTGCATATAGGAAAGCTACCGACTTCTGTGTGTTGATTTTGTATCCAGATACCTTACTGAACTGGTTTATTATTTCAAGCAATCTTACTGTGGATTTTTTGGGGTCATCTATGTAGAGAATCATGCCATCCACATATAATGATAGCATCAGTTCCTCTTTACCTATTTGTATCCCCTTTATATCTTTCTCTTGCCTTATTCCCCTAGAACTTCCAGTACAACCTTAAAGAGAAATGGGAAAAGTGGGCATCCTTACCTGGTTCCAGATCTCAACTGGAATGCTTTTAGTTTTCCCCATTTAGGATGATATTTTCCATAGGTTTTTCATAGATGGCTTTTATTATGTTGAGGTAAGTTCCTTTAATCCCTAATTTTTCAAGACTTTTATCATGAATGGATGCTGGACTTTGTCGAATGCTTTCTCTGCATCTACTGATATGATCATGTGGTTTTGTTTTTCTCTTTGTTGATGTGGTGTATTATGTTAATTGATTTCCGAATGTTGTGTCCCTGGGATAAATCCCACTTGGCATGGTGAAGGATGCTTTTAATGCATCAGTGGATTTGGTTTGCCAGGATTTTGTTTAAATTTTTTGCATCCGCATTCATTAAAGGAAATTGGCCTACAGTTTTCTTTCTTGGAGCTGTCATTATTTGGTTTTGGTAGGAGTGTGATATATGCTTCATAGAATGTGTTTGGCAGGTTTCCTTCTTTCTCAATTTTTTGGAAGATCTTTAGTAGCGCAGGAATTATTTCATCTTTGAATGTCTGGTAGAATTCATTTGTAAAGCCATCTGGTCCTGGGCTCTTGTTTTTAGGTAGAGTTTTGATGACTGCTTCAATTTCACTGCTTGTGATTGGTTTATTTAAGTTCTCTATATCTTCCTTGTTTAATTTTGGGGAGTTGTATCTTTCTAAGAATCTATGCATCTCATCCAGGTTGTTGTATTTATTTCCATAAAGTTGTTCATAGTAATCTCTTATTATCTTTTGGATTTCTTTTGTGTCGGTGTAATTTCTCCTCTTTCATTTGTAATTCTGTTTATTTGAATTCTCTCGATTCGTTCCTTTGTGAGTTTTGCAAGGGGTTTGTCAATTTTATTTATTTTTTCAAAAAAACCAGCTTTTGGTTTTGTTGATCTTCTGTATAGTCTTTTTGGCTTCTAGATTATTTCTTCTTGTATTTTTTATATTTCTTGTTTCTGCTGGGTTTTGGGTTTTTTTGTTGCTCTTTTTCTATTTTTGAGTTGGTAGATTAGGTTGTTTTCTTTAGTTATTTTCTTGGTTTTTGTAATGGGCCTGTATTACTGTGAATCTTCCTCTTATATATGCTTCTGCTGTATCCCAAACATTTTGGAACCGTGTGTCTTCTTTGTCATTTGTTTCAGAGTAAATTTTTATTTCATCTTTAATTTCATCAATTACCCATTCTTCCTTTATTAGCATGTTGTTCAGTCTCCATGTGTTGGATGTTCTTTCTTTCTTTTCATTTTTGATTTCTAGTTTGATACACTTATGGTCTGAAAAAAAGGTTGATATTATTTTAATCTTTGTATATTTATTCATGTTTGCCTTGTGGCCTAGTATGTGGTCAATTTTAGAAAATGATCCATGTGAATTTGAGAAGTTGTATTCTTTTCCTTGTGGGTGTAGCCTCCTGTAGATGTCTTTTAGGTCCATTTTGTCTAGGTTCATTTAAGGCTTTTGTGTCCTTGTGTAGCTTTTGTTTTTTTGATCTGTCCTCTGTTGTGAGTGGGGTGTTGAACTCTCCTACTACATATGTGTTTTCATCTATATTTGTTTTCAGTTCTCTTCGTAGCTGTCTTGTGAATCTTGGTGCACCCTCATTTGGTGAGTATATGTTGATAATTGTTATGTCTTTTGGTTGGTTGACTCTTGAACCATTAGATAGTGACCTTCTTTATCCTTTGTTACTTTTTAAAATTTTAAGTCTGCTTTATCTGCTATCAGAATGGCTACCCCTGCCTTTTTTTTGGGGGGGGGATTTACTTGTAGGATAGTTTTCCATCCTTTCACCTTCAATCTATGCTTGTCTTTTGGGATCAAATGTATTTATTGGAGACAATTGAAGTTGGGTTCTGTCTTTTAATCGAGTCTGCCACTCTATATCTTGCTGAGTTTAGCCCATTGACATTTAGGGTAATTATTATTTGAGGCTCTAACATTGGGTTCTTGGTGATCATTGGCCGTTCTGTTTTAGTTTGTTCTTTCTTTTCTACTATTCATTCTTTTTATTTTTCAGGTTTCGATCTTAGGGCTTCTTGGCAGAGTTCTTGGAGAGGGGTTTTGGTGGTAGCAAATTTCTGGAGGCTTTGTTTGTCTGAGAAGGTTCTAATTTTTCCTTCATAATGGAAGGACAACTTTGCTGGGTAGAGTATTCTTGGTTGACACTTTTTGTCTTGGAGTGTTTAGATGATGTGGCCCCATTCTCTCCTTGCTTTGAGTGTCTCTTCTGAGAAGTCTGACATCAGTTTGATCGTTTTTCCTTTGTTGGTTATCTGTTTCCTCTCTTGTTATTCTCATAAATTTTTCTTTATCTTTGGCTCTTGAAAGTTTTACTATGATGTGTCTTGCTGTGTTTCTTCTTTCATTAAAGTACTTTGGTGTCCTTTTTGCTTCCTGTATGTCTATTTTCATTTCTTTCTTCAAGTTTGGGAAAATTTCCACTATTATTTCATTGAAGAGCCTTTCAGATCCTATGTCTTTCTCTTCTCCTTCTGGGATTCCTATTACTCTTATATTTGTTTTCTTTAGAGTATCTGACATATCTCTGATTTTTTTCCTTCATTTTCTTACTCTGTTTTTCTCTCTATCTTTCTTCATTCTCTCTACTTCTGTATCCTCTAGTGTGGTGATTCTTTCTTCTGTTTCTTCTCATCTGCATTCCTGGTTCTTCCCTGCATTTTTGAGCTCTTCTATTGCTCCTCTTATTCATTGCATATCCTGCAGGGTTTTTTTAATTTTAATTTATTTATATATGAATTTCACAACATTGTAATCCCAGGGATTTACCCCCTCCCACCTCACTTCCCCCTCTTTCCTTCTTGCTCAAAGTTGTGCACCTCATTTTGGTGCTTAGCTTGTTTTTACATTTCCTCAAGTCTTTTATTTTTTTCACTATATCCCATATATTAGTGAAACCATTTGGTTTCTATCTTTTTCTTTATGGCTTGTTTCTGCTTATATTTCTTCTAAGTACATCCATGTTGTTATATATTCGTCGAATTTGTCATTTTTAATTGATGAGTAATATTCCTTTGTGTATATATACCACATTTTTTTCATCCAGTCATCTGTTTTGGGGCATTTAGGTTGCTTGCATGACCTTGCAATTATAAATTGTGCTGCAGTAAACATCCGAGCACAGGTGTCCCTTTGCACCCACATTGAGGTCTCTTTCGGGTAAATTCCCAAGAGAGCATGTGCTGGGTCAAATGGTAGTTCCATTTTCATTAACTTGAGGGTCCTCTGCACAGCCTTCCATAGTGGTTGGATTAGTTTACATTCCCACCAGCAGTGTAGTAGTGTTCCTTTCTCTCCACATCCTCTCCAGCAATTCTTGTCCATTCTTTGGATGTAGGCCATTCTTACTGGTGTAAGATGGTATCTCATTGTGGTTTTGTTTTGCACTTCCCATATTACTAGCGATATTGAGCAATTTTTCATGTGCCTGTTGACCATTTGTATTTCCTCTTTGGAGAAGTGTCTTTTAAGTTCTCCCCATTTTTTGATTGTGGTTTTTGATTTGTTTTAGATTAGTTGTGTGTGTTACTTGTGGATCTTCATTATTAATCCCTTGTCACATGTGGAGGGCAAAATTTTTTCCCATTTGGTTGGGCAACTTTTAGTTTTTTCTGTTATCTCTTTTGCTGTCCAGAAGCTTTATAGTTTGATGTAGTCCCAATTTTTTTCCTTCATTTTTTTGCCATATGTAGATGTTTCTAGAAAGGGATGGTCATTTTGGTAATATTAATTCTTCCAATCCATGAACAGGGAATGTTTTCCCATTTCCTTATGTCTTGTTCTATCACTTTTAGGGGCATTCTAAAATTTTCTTGGTATAATTCTTTAACGTTTTTTGTTAGGTTTATTCCCAGGTATTTAATTTTTTTGGTGCAATGGTAAATGGGATGGTTTTTCTGATTTCTTCTTCTTCTATTTGACTTTTTGCATATAGGAAAGCCAATGACTTCTGTGTGTTGATTTTGTATCCAGATACCTTACTGAACTGGTTTATTATTTCAAGCAATCTTTCTGTGGGTTTTTTTTGAGTCATCTATATAGAGAATCATGTCATCTGCATATAATGATACCTTCAGTTCCTCTTTGCCTATTTGTATCCCTTTTTAGTTTTTCTCTTGCCTTATTGCCCTAGCTAGAACTTCCAGTACAATGTTAAAGAGTAGTGTGGAGAGTGGGCATCCTTGCTTAGTTCCAGAACTCAACTGGAATGCTTTTAGTTTTTCCCCATTTAGGATGATATTTTCCATAAGTTTGTCATAGATGGCTTTAATTATGTTGAGGTAAGTTCTTTTAATCCTCAATGTTTCAAGGGCTTTTATCATGAATGGATGCTGGACTATGTCAGATGCTTTCTCTGCATCTATGGATACGATCATGTGGTTTTTGTTTTCCTCTTTGTTGATGTGGTGTATTATGTTAATTGATTTCCGGATGTTAAACCATCCTTGTACCCCTAGGATAAATCCCACTTGATCATGGTGAATGATGCTTTTAATGCATCGTTGGATTCGGTTTGCCAGGATTCTGATTAAGAATTTTGCATCTATGTTCATTAAGGATATTGGTCTATAGATTTCTTTCTTGGTGCTGTCATTATTTGGTTTTGGTATGAGTGTGATGTTTGCTTCGTAGAATGTGTTTGGCAATTTTCCTTCTTTCTCAAATTTTTGGAAAAGCTTTAGTGCAGGCACTATTTCATCTTTGAATGTCTGGTAGAATTCATTTGTAAAGCATCAGGTCCTGGGCTCTTGTTTTTAAGTAGAGTTTTGATGACTGCTTCAATTTTGCTGCTTGTGATTGGTTTATTTAAGTTCTCTATATCTTCTTTGTTTAATTTTGGGAAGTTGTATCTTTCTAAGAACCTATGCTTCTCATCCAGGTTGTTGTATTTATTTCCATATAGTTGTTCATAGTAATCTCTTATTATCCTTTGGATTCCTTTTGTATCAGTTGTAATTTCTCCTCTTTCATTTGTGATTCTGTTTATTAGGATTTTCTCTCTTCTTTCCTTTGTGAGCTTTGCAAGGGGCTTATCAATTTTGTTTATTTTTTCAAAGAACCAGCTTTTGGTTTCATTAATCCTATGGATAGTCTTTTTGGTTTCTAGATTATTTATTTCTTCTTTTATTTTTGTCATTTCTTGTCCTCTGCTGGATTTTGGGTTTTTTTGTTGCTCTTTTTCTAATTTTCAAATTTTTAGATTAGGTTTTTCTTGGTTATTTTCTTGTTTTTTTAAATTTTTATTTATTTATTTATTTATTTTTATTATTTATATATAAAGTTCACAACATTTTAATCTCAGGGATTTGCCCCCCCACCTTCCTATTCCTTTCCCCCTTTTCCCTCCTGCTCATAGTTGTGTGCTTCAGTTTGGTGCTTACCTTGTTTTGACTTTTCCTCAAGTCTTGTGTTTTTTTTTTTTTTTCACTATATCCCATATATAGTGAAACCATTTGATTTCTGTCTTTTTCTTTATGGCTTATTTCTACTAATATGATTTCTTCTAAATACATCCATGTTGTTATAAAATCATCAAATTTGTCATTTTTAATTATGAGTAATATTCCATCGTGTATATATACTACATTTTGTTCATCCAGTCATCTGTTTGGGGGCATTTAGGTTGCTTCCATGACCTCACAATTATAAATTGTGCTGCAGTAAACATCTGAGCACAGGTGTCCCTTTGTACCCACATTGAGATCTCTTTGGGGTCGATTCCAAAAGAGCAATTGCTGGGCCCAATGGTAGTTCCATTTTCATTAATTTGAGGATCCTCCACACTGCTTTCCATAGTGGTTGGACTAGTTTACATTTCCACCAGCAGTGTAGTAGTGTTCCTTTCTCTCCACATCCTCTCTAGCAATTCTTGTCCATTCTTTGGATGTAGGCCATTCTTACTGGTGTAAGGTGGTATCTAATTGTGGTTTTGATTTGCACTTCCCTAATTACTAGCGATGTTGAGCATTTTTTCATGTGCCTGTTGGCCATTTGTATTTCCTCTCTGAAGAAGTTTCTTTTTAGTTCTCTCCATTTTTTGATTGGGCTTTTTGTTTTGCTTTTGTTTAGTTGTGTGAGTTCCTTGTAGACCTTCCTTATTAACAACCACATGATCATATCAATAGATGCAGAGAAAGTATTTGACAAAGTCCAGCATCCATTCATGATAAAAGTCCTTGAAAAATTAGGGATTAAAGGAATTTGCCTCAACATAATAAAAGCCATCTATGACAAACCTATGGAAAATATCATCCTAAATGGCAAAAAACTTAAAGCATTCCAATTGATATCCGGAACTAGGCAAGGATGCCCACTCTCTCCACTACTCTTTAACATTGTACTGGAAGTTCTAGCTAGGGTGATAAGGCAAGAGAAAGACATAAAAGGGATACAAATATATAAAGAGGAACTGAATTTATCACTATATGTTGATGACATGATTCTGTCTATAGAAAACCCCAAAATGCACAGAAAGATTGCTTGAAATAATAAACCAGTTCAGTAAGTTAGCAGGATACAAAATCAGTACACAGAAGTCAGTGGCTTGCCTATATGCAAAAAGTCAAACATAGGAAGAAGAAATCAGAAAAACTATCCCATTTACCATCGCACCCAAAAAAATTAAATACTTGGGAATAAACCTAACAAAAAACATTAAAGAATTATACAAAGAAAATTTTAAAATGCTACTAAAAAAGATAGAACAAGACATAAGAAAATGGAAAGACATACCCTGTTCATGGATTGGAAGAATTAATATTACCAAAATGACCATCCTACCAAAGGCAATCTACATATTCACTGCAATTCCAATAAAAATTCCAATGACATTCTTTAAAGAGATAGAACAAAAATTACTGAAATTCGTATGGAGTAACAAAAGACCCCCTATATCAAAAACCCTCCTGACCAGAAAAAAAGAGAATGCGGTATTACAATTCCAAACTTCAAACTATACTACAAAGCCATAATAATTAAAACAGCATAGTATTGGTACAAAAACAGACAGTCAGACCAATGGAACAGAATTGAGTGCCCTGAAATAAAACTACACATATATTGTCAACTAATCTTCTACAAAGGAGTGAAAAACTTACCTTGGAACAAGATAGCCTCTTCAATAAATGGTGCTGGGAAATTTGGACTAAGACATGCAAAAAAATGGACCAAGAAAACTCCCTTACTCCATGTACAAAAATCAACTCAAAATGGATAAGAGACTTAGAGGTCAGACCTGAAACCATAGCATACATAGAGGAAAACTTGGGCAAAACTCTCCATAAATTACAGTTCAGAAATCCCTTTCTGGAAACATCTACAGATGGCAAAATAAATGAAGGAAAACATAAACAGATGGGACTACATCAAACTATAAAGCTTCTGGACAGCAAAAGAGACAACAGAAAAAACTAAAAGATGCCCAACCGAATGGGAGAAAAATCTTTGCCCTCCATATTTTCTTGGTTTTTGATATGGTTTTCTATATTGCTATGAACCTTCCTCTTAGATATGCTTTTGCTGCATCCCAGACAATTTGGAATGCTGTGTCTTCTTTGTCGTTTGTTTCAAAGTAAGTTTTAATTTCTTCTTTAATTTCTTCAATTACCCATTCTTCCTTTAGAAGCATGTTGTTCAGTCTCCAAATGTTAGGTGTTCTTATTTCCTTTTCATTGTTGATTTTAGTTTGATACCCTTGTGGTCTGAATAAAAGGTTGTTATTATTTTAATCGTTGTGTATTTATTCATGTTTGCCTTGTGGCCTAGTATGTGGCCAATTTTATAGAATGAACCATGTGCATTTGAGAAGAAGGTGTATTGTTTCTTGTGGGTGTAGCATCCTCTAGATGTCTGTTAGGTCCATTTTGTCTAGGTCTTTTTTTAAGGCTTTTGTGTCCTTGTGTAGCTTTTGTTTTTTTGATCTGTCCTTTGTTGAGAGTGGGGTGTTGAAGTCTCCTACTACATATGTGTTTTCATCTATATTTGTTTTCAGCTCTCTTAGTAGCTGTCTTATAAATCTTGGTGCACCCTCATTTGGTGAGTATATGTTGATAATTGTTAAGTCTTTTTGGTTGATTTACCCTTGAACCATTAGGTAGTGGCCATCTTTATCCTTTGTTACTTTTTTTATTTTGAAATCTGCTTTGTCTGCTATAAGGATGGCTATTCCTGCCTTTTTTGGGGGGTTTTCCTGCAGCTTCTTATTTCGTGTTTCAGTTTCATTTTTCTGTATTTCAATGATATTGCTCATTTTGCTACATTCTCTTTTATATTTGCTACTACTTCTTTTAGTTCGTTGAGAGCTTTTACCCTCTTGCTTTCCCATTTTCCCCTTTTCTTTGGCCTCTTTGAGTGCTTTTATCACATTGATTCTGAATTCTTTGACATGTGCATCATTTCTTCCATGTCATCCAAGTTGGTTTCTATAGAATGTATATCCTTTGTGGGTGAATTTTTTTCTTAGGGCTTACTTGAGTATTTGTATTCTTCCCCCTTCCTGTGTTTTCCTTTCGGACTTGCTCTACATATTGAGTGACTACTGCTCTGGTATTAGGCATGTTGAAGGCTATCTAATTGTGGTTAGTTCTGTCTTTGTACTTTTGTTGCAGTGGTGGTTATATCTTGTTTCCATTGTTTATTGTGGGAGACCAGTTCCTTTTCAGGGAGTGACTGTGTGACTAGGTGTGGTTTCTATTGTATTGCCTGATTTCTTTATTGTTGTTTCCCCTTTTTTTTTAGCTTGATGGACCATAAATAGCTCTTGGTGCCTCCAAGCATCTAGGCTTGCTGTAACACTCTTTTTGGTTGGGGTTTCTTCATGCTCTTGGTTAGTGAGTGTACTTGTTTTCTTAGTTTGCACCAGCAGTGCTGATGCTTTTGGGCTTGGGGTGAAAGCTGAAAACCTTGAAGTTGGCATACCCAGTACGAAACTACTGGTTCCGCCCCTAGCCTGAAGGCCCAGGGCCTGTTCAGTTGCAAATTGCAGTCTCTCCCTAACTCCTGGGTCCATTACCATGACAACCAGGAGAAGTCTTTGTTTGCTGGCAGGGCAGCTCACCTGAGTGAGACGGCCCCACTGCTGAAACTGGCTGCCTCTCACCTCTGGGATGAACTTCCTGGTGCCGGCCGCACTCTTGGGCATTGGCGACACTCCGTCCATGCAGGCCCAAGCCTGAGCTGCGTTGGGCTTGGGGTGAAAGCTGAGAGCTGAGCTTCTAATTACCTATGTGAATAAAAGGGATAATATCACATATGATGTATATGGAGGAAGAAATGTATTCTGAAAATAGACAAAAATCATAAAAATTATCACATATCTGAAAAGTAATGTGGTGTAGCTATTCATGAAAACTGGAATGTGTAAACAGCATCAAGACATAAATTTATGAACAAATTAATTTTGTATGGTACATACATATTATGAAAGTGAACATTACCTACTTAATGCTATTAACCAAAATATTCACACTAGAACTAAAGTTTGAACAGATTCTTAGCCAGTCTATATAACAGTAGAGCTATGACAGTAAATATTGCTTCATAAACGCCAAGATGCAATAAATCGAATTCATAGGTGGCCTAAATATAGGGAAATAATTAATTAAAACTGTCATAGAACTGGTGTTGTATGAAAATAAGAAAATGTAAAAAATAATTTTTAAATGGCACACACAGAAATTAAAACAGTTTGATGCTGATACAGAAACAGACATCAGATCAGTAAACAGAATTGCATCTCCTGAAATAAAACCACACAAATATAGTCAACTAATCTTTGACACTAGAGTGAAGAACTTACATAGCCATAAGGATGGCCTCTTCAATAAATGGCGCTTGGAAAACTGGACTGAAACATGCCAAAAAAAAATAAACCAGGATGCCTCCCTCACAACATCAACAAAAACCATCTCAAAATAGATAAAAGGCTTGGATCTAAGACCTGAAACCATAAATCACATCAAGAAAAAATGGACAAAACCCTTAATGAGTTACAACTCAGAAATCAGTTCCTGGAAATATCTATAGCTGGCAAAGAAAGGAAGGAAAACATAAACAAGAGGGACTATATAAAACTAAAAAGCTTCTGTACAGCAATAGATGACAGAACATAACAAAAAGAAGCCCAAACAAGTGGGGAAAATTTTTGGCCTCCATAAAAGTGATAAGATTCTCATAACAAAGATACACAAAGAACTCACACATCTTAAAAAAGAAACAAAGCAAAAAGGTCAGTTAACAAAGGGGGAAAGATCTAAAAAGACACTTCTCTAAAGAGGAAGTACAAATTGCCAACAGGTATATGAAAAAAGCTCAATATCACTAGCAAACAGTGAGATGTACATCAAAACCACACAAGATACCACCTAAAACCTGTAAGTATGGCCCACATTAAAATAAAAATGGCCAGGCAACAACTAGTTCTTGCCTGGATGTGGAAAGGAACACTCTTACACTGCTGGTGGAAATGTAAACTTGTTCATACTCTATAGAAAGCATTGTGGAGAACCCTCAAACTAATAAAAATGCAACTACCATTTGACTCCCTAATTGGTCCTCTGGAAAACTACCCATAGGAGACCTCAGTGCAGGTACAAAGGGATATCTGTACTTGATGTTTACTGCAGCACTATTTATAATGTCAAGGACATGATAAAATACCAAATGCCACAAGAGTGATGACTGTATGGGAAAAATGTGTTATATATACACAATGGAATGTTACCCATCAATTAAAAACAACAAATTTCACACCTTTATGGTTATGTGGATGTACCTAGAAGAAATCCAACTGGCAGAAACAAGTGAGAAGTAAAATAACAGAAACCAAATGGTTTCACTAATATATGGACAACCAAAGGAAAGTACACAACTGGGGTGAGGGGGATCAGGGAGGGGTGGTGGTGATTGAGACCCAGGGAATACAATAATGTGAAATACATATATACATATATAAAAAATATATACATATATAAAAAAATGTATTTATATAATAAAAAATGGCATCGTGAACAAACAGCAAAATAATAAGTATAAAGGATTTCAAATATTGTGCTCATTCATATTTTTTTGGATAGTACCCAGCACATAACAGATATTAAGTAGAAAAATATTTCAATCACTATGACACAAGGCAGGTGAAATGAACACTCAACTATCATGATTTTTATACTCGTCCTCAAAATCTAGGTTGTTATTACCTACAATTACCAAAATATCATCTCCAGAGCATGGAAAAAAGCCACTGTAGGAATCCAATAGAGAAAACATTTTCTTTTAATTTAGGAAAATTGAGATTAAATCATAAAATTGTTTTTATATACATATTAAATTATAGCAGTGGGTCATGAGTTTTCCTTTGTTGAGTAACTAATATCTAAGAATAAATCTAACAGTGACCAGTGTACTCTTTGCATTAGGAAGAAAGTAACTGTAAAGATGACAAACATCCTTGACTTGGTATCTACCTATCACACAAAGGAACCAGTCTTTCCAATTCAGTTAGAAGATACCACTTTTTAAACTTACTTTTCACAGGTGAAATATCAACATACTTCAAAAATCAGCATGAAATAAAACACTGCAAACTGTTATACCCAGCCCCTTAGATGACCACTTATTAGCTCCTTGCTTATGTTTCCATCATTTCTAAATTATTGCTTATGTTTCCATCATTTCTAAACCCTATTTCTGAAATGTTCATATTCACAACACTTAAATGGCATCTGTGCTCTGAGCGGCAACAGAAAACAACAACAAACCAACTAAAGATTTTTCTGATTATGTGCTTTTCCTAGTCTAGCCCCTGTTACCTGCCACTTAATCTAAGCATTCATTAAAGTCAGCTTTGATCTGTCCCGTTCTAGCAGATTTCACTCTAGGCTCTTCTGTTTATATTTAAAATGCTTTTCTTCAACATTATCCCACACTGTCCATTTTTCTTGTTAAATCCTCCACGCTCTTCTGCTAATTCTTATGTTTTCTACTCATTTGTATATTATTGCTCCTTCTGAATTCTTGTGGGTCTCTGCTTAATGAAACACCATCCTATACTGCCTTTTGAATACTTGCTTCTTCATAGCACAAATCTCTCCACCTTTTCCCCCTATTTTCTCTGACTTTTTAGATAGAAAACTCCAGCACATGTAAGTATTGCTTTTTGGAAAAGCACACTAAACTTAAAGGGATGAACTTGATATTTCTTGGGGGAAGTATTTAGTAAATACAACAACAAGAAAAAAATAAAATACAATTCATTAAAATACAACAATAAAAAAAATCTTTTTTTAATGGTTTCAATTTAATGGAATGAACTTGAAATATTATTTCTTCTGGATACAGTTCCAGAAGAGACATTTTGGTCAATATTGCTCAGTTCCTACATCACCTCCTTCTTTCTCTGTTTCTTTGAAAGACTCTATTTTCCCAATTTTGGTTTCTTTATAAGTCACTTTAAAACTCAATTTTAAAACATAAGTAAGCCAGACAGAATGATCAACCTAATATCCCAATATAACAGATGAGGAAACACAGATCTTGTTGAAACTGGATGCCCCTACCTCCCCAGCCCAGGTTGTGGAAGATAAGTTGCTCCTTCCCCATTGGGCGGTGGCAGTTAGCCCCACCTTCCCTTAAAGGAGCTCTTCCCCCTTTGAATGGTGGCAGTTAGCCCCGCCCCCTTAAGGTGCTCCTTCCCCATTGGCCAGTGGCAGTTAAGTCTGCCCATTTCGGTGTGGCAGTTAAAAACTGCCAGAAGTGGCAGTTGGAAAAAAAGAAGAAGAGAAAGGAGTTGGAAAAAGGGAATTGGACCAGCTGCAGGGGGGAAAGGCAAAGAGCAGAGACTAGGAGGAGACAGAGACCGTTTGGGGAGGAAAGAGAACTCCTAGAGAGAGAACATTTGGGAGAGGAGAGAAGAGAATGGCAAGCGGGTAAAGAGTACCCCAAGTGACCAGGATGGGCAAAAGCCACCAGGAAGAGTGAGCTGGAGGAGACAAGGAGCCTTGGTATCTGGCAGAAGTGTGGCCAGTGTGGAGAGTATGGCATTGTAGCAAGGTGATATGGAAAGCTGGTCCCTAGAAATGGCCAGCAATTTGGAAAGCTGATTTGTGCATCAGCCATCGTGGAAGAAGTTTGAAGAGCCTTGTAGAAGTCAAGCAGCGTGGAACACTGGAGAGAAAAGAAAAGAAAAGTCACCGGTGAAAGGACTGGACTTTGCGAAGATACCTACCTCTGAGGTTCAGAGGGGCAAAGAAACCATCATTGGATAGTGTCTTGGGGACCTTTGGGACTGAGAATGGTGATTGGGGTAAGATAACTGCCACTTGTGGCTTTAAGGATGTTTATTTTCTCTGTTGAGCTCCCTTATTCGTAAAACCTGTTGTTAAATGGCAATTCGAGTGGGACCTGCTAGGCGCGAGTGAAACAGACCCTTGGGGTTTCCTGGGTTTGAAATTGGGTGCCCTGACCCCAACCTTGGGTTGTGGCAGTCGGCCCCGCCCCTTGCTCTCCCCCATGGGCTTGTAGCATTTTAGACTCTTAAGTAGTGCCAGTTGGCTCCACCCCAAGGGGTATAGCAGTGGAGTGGTTGTGGCAGTCCGCCCTGCCCCTTGCTCCTCCCCCTTGAGTAGTGGCAGTTGGTCCTGTGGAGTGTCAGTTTTAAAATGAGGAGAGGAAGCAGTGAGGTGGGGATTTGTGCAGGAGGATTGGAGAGCAGAGTTTGAGACCAAGTGAATATCTAAGAGCGGAGAGATTTTGGCACCTGGAGAAGGACTCAGGAGCAGAGCCTTCAAGGCACTTCAGCATCGGGCCCTGAAGGGAGAAGACGCTGTGTGAAGGTGGAGGAGCGGCGACCCAGAGGAAGTGCTGAGTCAACCAGCAAACCGAAGAGACCCTCGAGTGCCTACCTCTGAGGTTTGGGGGCAGAGGGCATCTTGGACTGTGTTTAGGACTGTTGAGCCAAAGGGTGACTGGAGTAAGATAACTGGCCATTTGTGGCCTTAAAATAATCTTTTCACTTCTTGGTTTACTTTCCTTGTTAATAGTTTTCTTGGTTAACTTTCCTTGATAATTATGTCCCTTGTTAAACTGTAATCTGAGTGGCAACTGCTAGGCGCTGGTGAAACGGACTTGTGGGTTTGTGGTTTGGAGGCTTTTGTCTGCCCTTTGGAGACCCGATTTTAGGTTGAAGGGCTCTTGCCCCCTTCCTTTTGGAGATCCAATTTCATTGTAGGAGTCAATGACTTGTTCAAAGTCAAAAAGAAAGTAGGTCTCCACATTTCCAGTTCCACACTTTCCCCAGTATTCCATGCTATTTTGACTCTACCGCTAAAGTTAAGGGACACATCGATTTTACTGTAAAACATAGAACAGTTTTGTTTCTTACCTGACATTGTTAAAGAAGAGGAAACATCATCTGAGGGCACAAAGGGATAAGGAGGCAATCCTAGAGGATGTCTCAGTGGATGACACCAAAGAGTGCGTGTGTCCAGTATGAAGTTCACTGGTCACCGGTCATACTGCTCGCTTGTCACCGGTCATTGGTCACTTGCGATGATGCAAATTTGTTTACTTCAGCTCCATGGAAACCCCAAGATTCTACCAGGTGGTAGTAGGTTTGGAGGCAGAATGATGTCATAAAGCAGGCAGTTTCAAGGTACAAATCAGTCAATAGGGAGGTCAGATTCCCAAGAAGAAATAAGATTGGATTGAGAAAGTGTATGAGTGCCGAGAACACCTGGGTGTTGAGCTCTGGGGAAGTGAAACCCTACAGAACAGAAGGGATTTGCTTACTTTTTTCCCAGTAACTTAGGAAAATCATCTGAATGTTTCTCATAGATGTCTGGTAATATGATTGATAAAAATTTCTATTTCTATAAAATATTTTTTGCATTGTGATATACGTATACATGTAAGATGCTTAGAGAGGAAGAAGACATCTTGGTTAAGTGAGTATAGTTGTTCTGAAACCATATAGTTGTTCTGAAACTAAGTTGACTAGTGAACTTAAGGACCATAGAATGCAATCAAGCAATTCTTATTCAAAAAAATGGATACATTTAATTTAATTTTTTAATTTTTGTATATATAATATATATGTTACATTATTGTGTATCCCGGGGTTTTCCCATTTCCTAAAAGCTATTTACCATCATACCCTGCCCTCTGCCTCCCCTGCCTTCTTCCCCCTTCTCTCTTGCTCCATTGTTTAGCCCCATGGTTGTTTTAATATTTCTGATTCATTTGTTTATCCCTATACCCTTCATATTAGTGAGACCATCCTGTATTTTCTCTTTGGCTTATTTCTGCTAATATGAGTCCTAGCACCATCAATGTTGCTGCAAATGACATGTTTGTCTTTCTTGATTGATGCATATTATTCCATCGTTTATACCCACCACATTTTTTTTAGCTGTTCATAGGTTTGTGAACCTAGGTTGTCTGGGTTGTTTCCATATTTTGGCAATTGTAACCAGAGCTGCAATAAACATGCATGTACAGGTGTCCTTTTTAGTTAGTGTTTTCATGTCCTCTGGGTAGATTCCCAGTAGTGGGATTAAGCAAGTCCTTTTGTAACTTGGTTAAAGAGAAGGGTTTCTGAGTGCACTTTGTAGGGAGTGATATGTAACTTCTTCTGCTTGAATCCTGCCTTCCTTGAGGCTGAGTGGAACTTGCATCTTTCTTCTGCACTCCATTTTTACTTTTCAACATAGGTAATGTTTCTGATACAATGGATGTTACTTCCAGACACAGGATTCTTCTCCATGCCCACTGCTTCCTAAAATGAACTTTCCATTGAGCGTAAGCCTCAGAGAGCAAGACGAATGCTAACTGCTCTTTTCCACTTCCTGCTTAGGCTAGAGTTCTCTTGTCCATAATTTGCTCCCTCTGCCTCCTTGGGCCATGGAGGCCTCACGCCAGCTGTTCTTTTATGCTTTTGTATATGTGAGCACCATTGGGAATGCTTTCCCTTGTCCTTCTCACCAAAGTGTATTCAGTGTGGCAGTTACTGTAGCCTCCCCCTCCCTTGCAATCAGTCAGTGTGGAATCTTGGTCCTATACGATTCTCTGTGTGCCATTCTTGGGTGCAAGACCAGGCAAAGAGAAGGGTAAATAATTAGAGAAATAAGAATATTAGTGGCAAGAGGGAACATGCAAGGTGAACGTACAGGAACGAATGAATTCAGGTGAAGCCAGGCACAGTGGCACGTGCCTGTATGCTTCAGCATATGAAGGAGCTGGGGCTAGGGATGGCAGTTCAAGTCCTGCTCTGGGCAACATAGTGTGACTTAGTTCCATAGAAATAGCTGGGCTTGGTGGTGCGCATCTGTAATCCCAGCTACATGGGAAATTGAGACTGGGGATTGATTGAGTCTGTGGTAACTCAGGCAACATGAGTCTGCAGTTCCCCAGGCAAAAATAGTGAGACCTAGTCTCAAAAATAAATAAGAAAATAGAAGATTCATTAAAGTGAAATCAATTCAGGTGAATTTTTTGGTTTCTCTGAGAAAAAACAGATACCTTTTAGGTTTTATTAACAGATTAAACATTTCAATGTTTTTGTGTAGCTCTAAAGTTCAAAATCTGCCATGAATTTTGCATCCAAACAAAGTAAACTTAGACATTTCTCATTTTGTTTTATGTTGCCTTATTTGTATCGCTTGTTGCCATGTGTATAGAATAGAGAGCATTTAATTTTATTTTATTTTTTGAGTCTAGGTCTCACTAGGTTGCCCAGGATTGACAGCACTGCAGAGAAACCTTTGTAGTTTACAGGGTAATGTGGCCTATTACTTCTGATAACGCTATTACCACGAATTATGAAGTAGAAGCATTTTTTTAATAGTGGGGGAGTGACCCTTACCTATGATAAACTGTGAAAGGTTTTGAATAAAGGGGTTTTTTTCTTAAAAGTTCGTACTTTTATTTATTTGTTTACTTATTTTTGATACTACTTCTTGCTATGCTGCTCAGGGCACCACAGAGTCATGATGAAATCAGGTCTCCAAAAGGAAGGAGGGCAAGAGCCCTCCAGACCACGAAGCCCCAAGGTCTATTTCACCCGTGCCTAACAGTTGCCACTCAGATTACAGTTTAACAAGGGATTTTATTATCAAGGAAAGTTAACCAAGACTACTATTAACAAGGAAAGTAAACCAAGAAGTGAAAAGATTATTTTAAGGCCACAAATGGTCCAGTCACCTTTGGCTCAACAGTCCTAAACACAGTCCAAGATGCCCTCTGTCCCCAAACCTCAGAGGTAGGCACTCGAGGGTCTCTTCGGTTTGCTGGTTGACTCAGCACTTCCTCCGGGTCGCTGCTCCTCCACCTTCACACAGCGTCTTCTCCCTTCAGGGCCAATGCTGAAGTGCCTTGAAGGCTCTGCTCCTGAGTCCTTCTCCAGGTGCCAAAATCTCTCTGCTCTTAGATATTCACTTGGTCTCAAACTCCACTCTCCAATCCTCCTGCACAACCCCCCCCTTGCTGCTTCCTCTCCTCATTTTTAAACTGACACTCCACTACCACGTGTGGCAGGGGCGGGGTCAACTGCCACTACTCAATGGTCTAACTGGCTACAAGCCCAAGGGGGAGGAGCAAGTGGGAGGGCCGACTACCACAAGCCAAGGATGGGGTTGGGGCACCAGTTTCATTCCCCCATCTTTGTTTTCAAACCCAAAATATCTATGTTGGTCCAAAATAATCCTATACCTTCATTATCTCCACATATAACAACATTTTTTCCCAAACATATTATTGCATTAATATCAGCTACAATAGTTATTAAAACATATAACAATACAATCAGGCAAAGCATTCAAATACAATATCAACAAGTTATAACCTCTTCAAGCAAGTATCCAAAAATAACAAGTATCCAAAAGGGAAAACAACACAAACCGCAATGAAACTGTACATTAGTCGTGTACATTGACTGTTTGCTAATGGGACTAAGAGAAAAGATATTGTTATCCTTTCCTTTTTTAAAATAAATACTTTAAGTCATTAACATGTTGATAAGACCAATGTGTAACAGCTTCTAGAGTATCATTTTTTTTCACCTTTTTTACTCTTGAATGATGTATCCAAGGTTTAATACCTGCAAGCTTTAAAGAGGTGTGTGTGGTTAACAATACATCATATGGACCTGACCACTTTTCAGACAAGTGAGTTTGGGCATCTCCAATCTGCCAGGTCTTGAGTAAAATCTGGTCACAACTCTAAATGGGTGCAATGGTGAACCATCTGGGGGTAAGGCAGTTCTAGAGAGTGCAAAGTTATGTGTGATTGCCAGAATCTCCTGAATATGCTTCACATATTGTTTAATCCTGCACTCCTGCTCAATTTTTGGTGTCGCATTTAGAATGGGGGCCTGAAAAGGTCTCCCAAAAACAATTTCGAAAGGACTCAGCTGCAGCCTGCTCCTAGGTGCCACTTTGATCCGAAGAAGAGCAGGATAGTACCTGGTCCCATCGCAAAGGTGTCTCTTGGCACAGTTTTGCCAAGGTTTTTTTCAATGTGTGGTACATTTTTTCTGTTTGGCCAGAAGATTGTTGTCTCCAGGCAGCATGCAGTCTCCAGCTTATCTGCAAAGCATTATTTACCTTATGGTTGACCTCAGAGACAAATGCAGGTCCATTATCACTCTGGATAGAGTTTGGCAGTCCAAAACAAGGAATTATTTCTTTTAACAATAGTTTAGCAACATCTGAAGCCTTTTCAGTTCTCATAGGAAATGCTTCCACCCATCCTGAGAAAGGTGTCTACAAAAACTAATACGTACTATAGTTACCAGTTGTCCTGGGCATCTGTGTAAAGTCAACTTGCCAGTCCTCAAAAGGGTACTTGCCCCAATATTGTACTCCAGTAGCTTTTGGGCGGGAGTCAGTCTTAGGATTGTTCCTGGCACATATTTGACAAGCTTGAGTAACCCATCGAGCAGTATGGTGTAAATTGGGTCCCTTCAAATATGGGCGTATGGAGTCCAGCAGTGCAACTCTCCCGTAATGGGATCCTTCATGCAAATGTTTTAATACCGGGTAGACTAGTGCCTCTGGGAGCAGTATCATACTGTGAGAGTTGATTCTCCAAGTTGAGCTGGGGTCAAAGGTATCAAATCCCCATCCATGGGCCCTTGCTCATCTTGGTCGGTGTATGTTGGGGTATAATATGACAAGTCCATGAGTGGGATGAGTGCACCCTGTAGGGGCAAATGAGCAGCGACCTTAGCAGAACTGTCTGCTGATCTGTTGCCTTCTGCAATGTCAGATTTACTTCTCTGATGTCCAGGACACTATATCACTGCTACCGCAAAGGGCAGGTTCAATGCTTTCAACAGTGCCAGGATTTCCTGTGGATTCTTAATGTCCTTGTTTTGCCAGTTGTAAGGAGTCCTCTGTCTTTCCAGATAGCTCCATGTGCATGCAGAATGAGAAAAGCATAGCATGAATCAGTAAAAACGTTGACTCTCTTGCCTTTGGAGAGTTCCAGGGTTCTGGTTAAAGCTATCAATTCTACTTTCTGTGCTGAAGTTCCTGTTGGGAGGGCTTTGGCTTCCACAGTCCTTTTGAGTGTTACAACATATCCTGCATGTCGATGTCCATGGTGCATAAAGCTGCTCCCATCGGTGAACAGTTCCCAGTCCAGATTCTGCAGAGGTTGGTCAGACAAATCTGACCTACTCGCATAAACAGTCTCTACAGTCTCCAGGCAATTATGAGCTAATAAAGGCTCATTCCCAGGGTTCTCTGCATTATTTGGGAGCAAAGTAACTGGGTTCAAAGTGTTGATTTCTTGTAGACACACATTGGGGTTGTGCAGGAGGGCAGCTTGGTACTTTCCCATGTGCCCCACAGTTAGCCAAAGCCCACCTTTCTGTTCCAATAAGGTCAGAACCTGGTGTAGTGCGTACACAGTAATAGGCTGAACTTTTCTGCTTCATGCAGCAGATCACAAGTCACAGCCACAGCCCGCAAGCAAGATGGCCAGCCTTTGGCAAGCAAGTGTTGTCCAGCTGCCTGGATAGGTATGCAGTGGGTTGCATGTCTGGGCCCAGCATTTGAATTAGTACCCCCAGTCCGACACCTTGTCTCTCATATATGTATAGCCTGAAAGGCTTCCTTAAATCTGACAACCCTAAGGGTGGGGCCTCAATTAGTTTTCTCTTTATCTCCTCAAATGCCAGCTGACATTCAGGGGTCCATTGTAGGGGACCAGAATCTGGGCCCTTTGGGACTTGGAAAAGAGGTTTTGCAATAAGTCCAAAGTTAGGAATCCAAATTCTGCAAAATCCAGCCATCCCCAAAAAT
Source organism: Uropsilus gracilis (assembly GCA_004024945.1). Lineage (NCBI taxonomy): Eukaryota > Metazoa > Chordata > Mammalia > Eulipotyphla > Talpidae > Uropsilus > Uropsilus gracilis. The sequence goes on from PVHY01010664.1 coordinate 43,453, forward strand.
CCACGCAACTGTCTGAGTACTGGGGATCTTAAGTGCAGTAATTGCCTGTTTCCTCTCAGTCATGAGGCTCCAATTGCCTTTTTCTATTTCAGATCCTAAGTATGTCACCCGTTCTTTACACAACTGAGCCTTCTGTGGCGACACTTTATAGCCACAGGTAGTTTAAAACCAAAATAGTGTTTTCTAAACATGAATCATAGTCAAGGCTGGTGATCAATAAGTCATCTACATATTGTAGAAGAATACCTTGTTTCAGCTGGATCTGTCGAAGATCTTTGGCAAATATCTCCCCAAAGATGGTGGGAGAATTTTTCAATCCTTGCAGAAGCACTGTGCAACAATATTGCATCATACTTTTGGAGACTTGGTCCCGCCACTCAAAAGCAAAAAGGTTTTGATCTTGTTCATCTAGAGGTATACAGAAAAATGCATCCTTCAAGTCCAATACTGAGAACCAAGCAAACTCTCCAGGTATACCAGTTAACAGTGTGTATGGATTTGGCACTGTTGGATGTATATCCTCCACAATATCATTAATTGCCCTCAAGTCTTGCACAAACACTATGAGCCTTCTTTGTAGGGAGTATAGGAGTTTTAGAGGGGGAGTGGCAAGGTCGAATGAGACCATACTTAAGAAACTTTTTTAATACTGGCTGAATTCCCTTCAAAGCCTCTTCTTTAAGGGGATACTGTTTTTTCTTGGAGCCTTACTTCCCTCACTTAGCACAATTCTTACTGGTTTTGCATATGAGGCATGCCCAGGAATTCCATCAGCCCAAACATTTTTGTTCACTTTTTGACAAATACTAGCAGGTAGTGTTTCCCTTTCTGGTGGTGTATCTCGAGTAAGCATAATCTGATGCCTTAATGCATGTTCAGGGGGTATATGGAGATGTGCCCTCTGTTCCTGGGGTGCAAAAACAATTTGTGCCTTCAGTTTACTGAGAAGATCACGACCAAGGAATGGGATAGGACATTCCTCCATATACAGAAAACTTTGCAGCAAATTTTTGCCACCAAATCGGCACTCTAGATGTTGCAGGAAGGCTTTCTCTTGTGGCCTTCCCATCACCCCAGTGACAGGTACAGTTTGTTTACTTACCCCAGCTAACCTAGAATTTAGGACTGAATAAGTTGCCCCTGTATCTACTAAGAAATCTACCAAACAATCCCCCACTTCAGTTGTCACCTGGGGCTCTGAGGGGTAATTGTAATGGTCTTATTTACATCAAGTAGAGCCCCTGGGTACCCCTATTCCTCCTCTGAACCATTTTCCTTAATCACCATTTGTCTTCTCTCCTCCTTCTTTGGTCGTTCAGTTCTCCTATCTTGACTAATCTCTAGTTCTCGGCGACGTTCCTTCCTTTCCACACTCTGTACTCTTATAGGCCTAGTTTCCCTTCTTGCCACATTCCTGTTCTTTCTAGCATTTCTTTCCCTTAGGGAGGGACAATCATATTTCCAGTCGCCATACTCTCTACAAAATGCACACGGGTCCCTTCCTAAAGGCTCTCTCCTAATCCCATCTCTATTTCTGAATCTTGGTCTGACTTCCCTTCTCTCGAATGTTGTAGGATGCTCAATTCTCTCTTGCTGCCTGTTATATATTCTAAAGGCTGCATATACCAGTTGATGGGTATACATCCCCAATACATTTTCAATATTATTTAGCTCTCTTCTTATATCAGGAGCACTCTGGGCAACAAATATCATGTTTACTAAATTTGAATGTTCTGAAGCCTCAGGATTTATGTCCATATTATGGCGAAAGGCCTGCATAATTCTGTCTAAGAACTCTGAAGGGTTCTCATTAGCTCTTTGACACACCTCTTGTATTTTTCCATAGTTCTTTTGCTTTGGACTCCTTGTCTTAGTCCCACTAGCAAACAGTTTTGGTAATGTTTTAACATCATCATGCCCCCACTATTGGGGTCCCAGTTAGGTTCCACAGAAGGCACAGCCTCCTCTGGCACTGGATTGTCCCCATTTTGCACATGGAGATGGCCAGCCTCCTCTCTAGTTTTCCCCCAAACCATTCTTCGCTCATCACTCATCAGTAATGTTTCTAACAGAGACTGAATGTCTGCCCAGCTAGGCCAATGGAATGTAAAAATCGAACCAAACAAATCTGCCATCTTATCAGGGTCCTGCTGGTATGATGGAATGGAGATTTTCCAATTTAAGTTATCCCCTGGGAAAAAGGGAGTATATAATGAATAAAATCATGCTGGCTTACCCTATTCATTCAGTCCTTCCACTGGGAACTGACAAAGGGGGTATTTTCCTACTCTAAATTCTGTGCCTCGTCTGGTGCAGGATGGTGAAGTTTTAAAGCTAGGAGGTGGTGAGGCTGGTGGAGCCTTCACACTTTCCTCAGTAGGGGCAGTAGCAGGACAGGAGGAATTCTGCACTGATGGATTCAATGCTGCCATCAGGAAGTTATCCTCCTCCACCTGTACTCCTCTATCACTACTGTCACATAAAGGAGATGATTGTCTCTCTACACCTTGTATTCTTTGTATCATTAAATGTATTTCTTGCATCTCCTTTTGCACTGATAAACTAATCTCCTATATTTGCTTTTGCAGCTGGTTTATCTGCAATTGCCCATCTTTATTACACTTGCCATTTCCCTTTTTGACAAACAATGCATATACCAATGTAGCCAGTAAAGCCCCTAAGAGCATAAATCCAAGGTTCACATACAAGCTTTCACCATATATCCATGCAATACCCAACAATATGGACATTGTTTTGTCAATACTGAAATTTACAATTCTTGTACACAACATTATTACATTTGAGAAAACAGATTCCTCTGAGGGGGAGGGTGAATTACTTAAACTAACAGTCAAACCCACAGTTATATATATATATTTTTTTCAAAATGTTTTAACCAACGTATTGCAACTGCTACCTGCTTTAAGGACACCAACACAAGGCAAATTATCCTTGGGCTGGTTAGCCACAGGTGATTTGTCCCTTGTGGTCGCCGACTGAAATCGGGTCTTCAAAGGACAGACAAGAGGGCAAAAGCCTCCAAACCACAAACCCACAAGTCCATTTCACCAGCACCTAGCAGTTGCCACTCAGATTGCAGTTTAACAAGGGATTTTATTATCAAGGAAAGTTAACCAAGACTACTCTTAACAAGGAAAGTAAACCAAGAAGTGAAAAGATTATTTTAAGGCCACAAATGGTCCAGTCACCTTTGGCTCAACAGTCCTAAACACAGTCCAAGATGCCCTCTGCCCCCAAACCTCAGAGGTAGGCACTCGAGGGTCTCTTTGGTTTGCTGGTTGACTCAGCACTTCCTCTGGGTCGCCGCTCCTGCACCTTCACACAGCGTCTTCTCCCTTCAGGGCCCGATGCTGAAGTGCCTTGAAGGCTCTGCTCCTGAGTCCTCCTCCAGGTGCCAAAATCTCTCTGCTCTTAGATATTCACTTGGTCTCAAACTCTGCTCTCCAATCCTCCTGCACAAATCCCCCCCTTGCTGCTTCCTCTCCTCATTTTTAAACTGCCACTCCACTGCCACATGTGGCAGGGGTGGGGTCAACTGGCACTACTCAAGGGTCTAACTGCTACAAGCCCAAGGGGGAGGAGCAAGGGGCAGGGCTGACTGCCACAACCCAAGGATGGGGTCGGGGCACTCAGTTTCAAAGATGCCCTGGGGACCCCGGACTCAAGGATCCCCAGCCTAGGTCTCCCAATTAGCTGGAATACAGGTGCATACCACCAAACCCAGCTAAATTTTGAGACTAGGTCTCACTCTTTCCCAGGGCGGGTCTCAAACCCACAGACTCAAATGATTCCTACACTCGGCCTCCCGTCCTAGGCTGGGATTGAAAAATAATTTTAAAACATTAATTTGCATATGTGCTGGTCTCAACTCTCCCCTCCCCCACTTAATACTCCTTCATGACCTACCCCTCTCAATCTTGCTCTGCCCCTTCCAATTCCCCCAACTGCTCCTTACACTCATCCCCACCCCAACCCCAGTTCCTCCAGCTACCCCAGTCTCCGGCTGCCTCCATGGTCAATGACTGTGTGAGGAGGTCCGTGCACATGCTCAGCCTATGTCCCCCTCCCCTCAGACCACATGCACCACACCCAACCCTCCCCACCAGGAACAAGTTGAGTGGATGTTTTCCTGTGCAGCACTTGATGGCATCTTTTGAAGCAGGTCACATGTGCTGGGTCCACGGAATATGCCTTGGTGGCCCCTTTGGTTACTATTAGGTTCCTGTGAAGTTTGAGCTCATTCACTGGTAAACTCTGGATGCCCGGCTCTGAAAGCCAGTTTGGCAGCTAAGAGCTTGCCAATTCTGAGGGTTTTGGAACAGAGACCACCTCAAATTGGGCCTCCACCCCTTGGAAAGCAGGTGCCAGCCCATGGGGGAAACTCATTAGCAAAGGGCACCATGATCCTGGCTCCTGTGTTGTAATTAATTAGTACTACACCTATGGGACAGATCCTGAGTGATGGTGGTTGGTGACTCATAGCCCAGGCCTCTGGCCATGGTGCTGCAGTAAAATGTCCATGTGGGTAGGCCCTGATAGCTCTGAGCCCTTGCCAGCTTCTGGTAGATTCCTGCATGGTCTGTTCACCTTCCCCAGTTATCATACTTAATGGAATAAGCAAGTCAACCCTTTGGAATATTCACTCTGTATCTCTTGCTTTTTCGAAATATCTATCAATTATTCTTAAGACGTATGTCCAATCTCCAGGTTAGACAATTTGTTTGCATTTCTCCTGTAACACGTAGCTTCCTCTGCCATTTTTGACACTCCTCACACCTTAACTTTGGATCCTCAAATCAGATCCTTTCAGTTCCCCCACTTCTGCCTCCTCCTCTCTATCCCATATAGCATCTGTGTTGACTGTCAGAGCCCTAGAAAGTTAAATTGGCATGATCACAATCAGAGTTCTGAAGCAACAGATCAGGGAATGAAGTTCACTACAGGGTGGTAGGTAGCACAGGGGGTCTGATCTGATCAACAGGCAGTGAAGTATGTGGTCTCCCTCATCTGTGTTGCTTTGTCTTACATGTAGCTTAGATGGCCAGTGTCCCACCTTCCCACCTGTTCTATGTGTTCTGCATCTGAAAATGGAGAATACTGAGTGAAGCAGTGATTGTTAAATTGTCAGGATTGTCAGTAGTAGATTGGTGGTACAATATTTTCAGGCTCAACCTCTTGTAGGACCATCACCATTTCTGGTTGAGGGGCAGAGCCTCTACCACCTGTGTATGACACTGAGCCATAGGGTTGTACTCAGGGGCCAATTTCCCCAGATAGTATTGAACCCAGTGTGCCTTGATTATAGTGATACTACAGGCTTCCCTCCTGATAGGGGAGTGACAGGTTATGACTCTGATTTGGAATCTGAGATGGTGTGCCCTGAACAAGGCTGGCAGAATGTGACGGTTACAGAGGGACTATGTAGCTAACATCTGAAGTTGATCGTAATGGACTGTCATTGATATGGGAGAAACAGATGTGTCCTGGTCAATGACAAAGTGAAATCCCCTAGTGATGATGGGCTTTTTTTAGTGCTACCTGAGAGATACCACTCAAAAATACATGGATAAGTAGGTGTTGAGGTAGCGAACTGGCCCTGACAGGAAACTCCAGATGACATAGATGTGCTAGGATCTTGGAAAAGGTAGGCACTACCCATAAGGGGCTAAAAAGAACTGGATGCACCTGGAGCTGGTGGCTGGTGAAGAGTCTCTGTATAAGCTGCAGTTACTTCCTGTTAGGGGAGCTGCATTGCTCGCCACTGGAAGAGAGTTGCAAATTTGTTGCTCCAAGAAAAGATGGGTTTTGAACATTTTCTGCAGGGAACAAGAGCGTGGTGAAAATTCAGTGAGACTGACAGGCTTTCACTTTTGAAACAATATTCACATAAGTCTGCTGCCCTCAGAGAACCTCTAAATATCCAACTCTCTGAGTTGCCAAAAATCAATTTGTGCTGATTGTAAAGGCAGGAGCAGTTTGCATCTGTTCTGTGCTAGTGATGGTGCTCCCAGCTCAGGTGCAGACATGCAAGGCCCCCACATGGGCTGTTTTTCACATAGTTCTCCAGATTCATAAATATCACACATCTGAAAAAAAATGTAGTTATTCATAAAAACTGGAATATGTACCAAACATCAAGATATAAATTTATGAACAAATGAGATGCTGTATGATACATTCAATATTGTGAAAGTGAATATTACCTACTCAATGAATGCTATTAACCAAAAAATTCACAATAAAAGGAAATTATGAATAAATTCTTAGCCAGTCTATATAGCAGTAGTGCTATGTCAGTAAGTATTGCTTCATAAGCCACAAGATGCAATAAAGCTAATACATAGATTGCCAGGATATAGACAAATAAGTAATTAAAACTGTCATAGGGCCCCCTCCGCCATCCCTGGGAGACAAGCCCCACCACCAGGATCCTCCGGAAACCCGCCCAACTTGCCCACGCCCAGGTTAGCTGCTGGAGGTCACCGCACCAGCTGCAGGCCTGTGGCAGGGACCCCTTCGCCGTGCCACCCCCTCTGCCATCCCTGGGAGCCAAGCCCCACTGCCAGCTTCCTCCGGAAACCCGCCCACCTTGCCCACACCAGGTTAGCTGCTGGAGGTCACTGGCACCGGCTCCAGGCCTGTGGGAGGAACCTCTTTGCCGTGCTACCCCTCCACCATCTCTGGGAGCCAACCCCCACCTCCAGATTCCTCCAGAAACCTGCTCACCTTGCCCAAGCCAGGTTAACTGCTGGAGGTCAATGGCGCCCGCGCCACAAATTACTAAAGTACAGATCTATTTTCAACCTGGAATACACTCCCATCAACATGCCAACCAACACAAGATCCATGGTTTCTCAATATGTAGAACAGGTTTGAAAGCAAAACACAGTAAGGAGAAAAACTTTAAACATGCAAGCAAGCCCTATAGGAAGTAATCCATCACCAACAAAGAAAGGACAATCACCAGAAAACACCAAAGAAATGATTTGCATCTCAGAAAAAGATTCCTCTATTAACATGTTAAATGCACTCCAGCAATTAAGAGAAGAATTAGAAAAAAAGGACAACAGTATGAAAGAAGCAATTAATGCACGAAGGGAGAAAATAGAAACATATAAAAAAGAAAGCATCAATATGCATACCCTAATCAACGAACTAAAGAATGAAAATGAATCCCTAAAATTGAAATTGAAAGAGACTCAAGATTTAAAGGTTGCAAAAGATGAGCTCAAAAACGCACAGAAAAGCCATGGCAGTAGAATAGATGAAATAGAGGAACGAATCAGCACACTTGAGGATACAGAAATAGAGAGGACAAAGAAAGAAAAAGAGAGAGAGAAACAAAGTAGGAGGACTGAAGACAAGCCCAGAGATATGTCAGATTCCTTAAGGAAAAGAAACATAAGAGTAATAGGAATCCCAGAAGGAGAGGAGAGAGTTATGGGAACTGAAAGACTATTCAAAACAATAATAGAGGAGAACTTCCTAAATCTGAAAAAAGAAATGAAAATAGACATACAGGAAGCCAAAAGGACACCAATCTGCTTTCATGAAAGAAAAGCCACA
>PVHY01010665.1:0-51038 GCA_004024945.1 Uropsilus gracilis
CTCAAGGCTTTTATTTATTTTATTTTTTTTCACTATATCCCATACATTAGTGAAACCATTTGGTTTCTGCCTTTTTCTTTATGGCTTGTTTCAGCTAATTCTAATTTAGATTTAGATTTCTTCTAAATGCATCCATGTTGTTATGAAGTTGTCAAATTTGTCATTTTTAATTGATGAGTAATATTCCATCATGTATATGGATGAATTCAGACATTTAAAGCAATTATTTAAAAACTATTTAAAGATAATATTATAACCCAGGTAGTATATCAACATAAATCCCAGAGTAAGGATACCAAGGAGAGTTTCCTGAGAGAAATGGAATGAAGTTTAAATAATACCTATTTTCCTGGAAATTTGGGGAGTTAAATCTTTGCTATTATTCTCCACCATTTTCTTCATCTCTGTTCCAATTAACTTAAAAAACATTCCTATCTACCTTTTAAACATTCTGCTTATCTTTCTAAACCATCTTTCACGATGTATTTCTTAATGCTGCTAACCAAAATCCAATCCCTAGTCCCCAAATATAATGTCTTCATGATTACAATTACACGAAAGATTTAGCTTATTTTGTTGTGCCTGCTATCAATGTAATAGGCCTTGGAATCAGCTTATTGCTTACTAGCTGCGTGACCTTGGGTAAGATACTTAATCTCCCTGAACTTCAATTAAATGCTACAGTTATGTGTTCAAGGATTAAATAAAATAATGTACTGAATATACTTTATATTGTAACTGGAATATTATAAATAGTCTTCTAATTGTACTATCATACATTTGTTATCCTGCTAAAAAATTTTAAAACTCACATACTTATAGGCCAGTCTTCACATTACCAATGTAGCAAATTCCCTAAATTATTTAAGCAGATTTCTTCTAGTCACATATCTTTCATAGTCACATTATAAAAAAGTTTTTTGGGGGGAAGAGGAGGGAGGGGAATAGGGCCAGGGTGTGCCTGGACCAAGTCCTTCCAAAAGACAGGATGGGGGGAGGGGGAGCGCAGTAGGTGCCATTAACCCCCTCTGGTTTGCCTCCTGTCTAGTAGCCCTCGTCAGAAATAAGAAAAAATCATTCAACACAACCACAAATATAGAAGAGGTGAGGGACGATAACAAAGGTCCTAGCAACGCCATCTGGGCAAGACTCAAAAAGAGCACAAAGAGAACTACCGAACACTGAACTGTGATACCAAATAAGACTATCTAAGACAGAATTACACCTACATCACCCAGGAACTGGCAACCAAAATCCCAGTTCAAATACACCTTCAGCAACAGCAAAGCACAGCCACAGGGGAGGAAGGCTGCAGAAATATGACAGCAGGCCCGCAGCAGAGTTGCAAACCAAAACCGAGACCAGTCAGACCCACCGTCTGCGAATGGCTGGCCCCATCAAGGAACATCTCTACGAAAAAAAAAAAAAATTTGGGAATCGGGTTGCCTAGGTCAAAGACTTGAAATCAAAGGCAAAGAAGCAACAAAATGGGACAGAAAACAAGGGAATTGACAGCCACTAAAAACAAGGAGGCACCGGAACAAGCCAAATGAGCTTGAACTGGTTGGTCTCTGACGGCAAAATTAGGGCTGGAAATCTAAGAAGCACGGTCTACCATATGCCAAGAGAACACATCTTCACCCAGGATAAGGATACGGCTCCAGGAAAGAAAGATCAAAGGGTCAAACATAGATAAACAGCCATAAGAAAGGGGATGGAGTGACTAGGGGGTTAGGGGGGTGGGTTGTCAGGGAGGGGATGGAAATTTCCATGGGGATCAACAATCGTACATTGTAAGAAATCCAAAACTAAAATATTTTAATAAAAGAAAAAAGTTTAGACAATTCTTTTTACTAACAATGAAAGTATGAAACTGATTTTAAAAACATTGCTCACAGGATCTTGAAAAAAAATCACTAAATAAAATGATTCCCTATATAAAAATTTTATTTATCTTTTTTATATAACAATTTTAAATAAAAAATTTTCCCATTGGGGTATAGAAACTTTTTTTAATTTTGAAAGAAACAATGGTAAAAATATTTTCAAGTTGGTGATCATTTTAATAATTTGAGTTACTTAACTGTGAAACTCAACGTATTCATAAAAATGAATCTGTCAGAATCCACATTCCTATTTATAATTGAATCTTATAAAGCCAAATTTCACATTGGTTCCTAATAAAACAATCTCAATTTTTATACAAATATATTTAAAATAATATAATAGTAATCAGTAACAAGTAGTATTTCTCCCCTTTGATATATTACCTATTTTATAATAGGTAAAGGAAAAAGTACATCATACAACAGGTACCAGAAATAACTTAATTTACCCTTTATCATACTGTGTTTATATCTGCACTGAAAAAAAATATACTTGGTATTTTGTAAACAAGTGAAAATTATGCTTTTAACATAAATGTTTTTAATGAAGTATACTTTTTTTGGTATAAAGTGGAAGTATGAACCTCTAAAGTTGCATTGCTTATGTTCTAGAAACAGAAAAAGTGGTGTGCACCAGAATTAACATATATCAAACCTAAAACAAAGAGCAATGTCATTGCCTCCGAAATAACTGATAGCTGTGCAGCTTCTCCTCCTTTCTCTACTAAGCAAAAGATAAATATGTAGTACACTTGTACTTTCCTTATTACCCTTACTAGTAAAATCTTAGAAATATTACATTTTTAAATTATATTGCTAAAACTTTCTAGACGTAATTATTTAAATAACTGTATGTAATGCATTTCGTTTCATATGTGAAATATATTCTTGGAAAAATTTTTCTTGTTTTTCCAGAGATGACCTTACCTGTGGAGTCCAATAAAAAGTGGGGCTCAGTCTGTAGAGTTTTCTTTTGTGGAAATTCTGAAGTGGCCTTGTTCGAGCTGCTGTACTCATTATAGTCAAGGATGGAGATTTCAATCTTGTCCTGTCTTTTCTCCTTTTCTTACTGTGCTTCTGGTTAAGTAACCAGTTAGTGGAGGAAGAGAGCTCATCTAAATTCTCTGAAGCACTGAATGTCATGAAGGAATTAGGGAGGGGGAAGTGGAGAAAACAAACAAAAAAGACAAAACAAATTGTAAATTGCCTTTGATTTATTATGATAAAAGAATATTAATTTTAGCCAATTTTGTGTTATTAATTGGCCAAAGAATATCAGTAAGGACTACATATTTAAGCTGTGAAAATAATCTCTACTTCTATTTTCTCCTCTAAGCAAATATTCCCTTTAGTTAGAAATATTCATTATCAGTTCACTAGTACAATATAAAAGTTCTCTACAAATCAAGAATTTATATATAGGAAATGTCCTAATTACACCACATTCTTTGTGCATAGAGGTGAAATTACAGATTTAAAAACTTTATATAAAGAATTTTAACATTAGTTGCTCTTAAGTAGTACATGCCATTTCAGTGAATTTTTAAGTATATATGCGATTATATTTTTGGATTTTTTAAAACTTCTCATATAAAAGTTATAACTAAAATATGTCAGCACACAAACTACCTGAAAATGAAAATAATTTTATAGTTACTCCTTGTACAGTTTTTAAACATATTTAAATTCTGAACATCACAAAGATATTAATTCTCAATATTGCATACTTTTAACTTCATTTATGCCCACAGCATATAAAATATCATTAGTTTTCTCAGGTATGACATGATATCAAATTCAACCTAATTTATATACAAAAGCTAGTCAATATTGTAATCAATATTATAATCATCAAGTATTGTATCATCAAGTGAATCATCTAAGGGATACTGATAATCAGCATATCATTTTTAAATGTGTTGTTTGACTCAAGTATACCCAGTATTTTACAGTAAACATAAAAAATCATTTTCTTTAATACTAGTGAGCTTTAAGGAATATTTATACCTGCAATAAAATATTCACTAGCATGTAGCTGAAACAAGTAAATCTAGAAATATTTACACAGTAATAAGACCCAGGTACCTACAGGCCTATGTTAGTGAAAAAAAAAAAAAAAAAAAAAAGGAGACTAATATAGGATTTTGTCACTCTCAAACATTCAACAAATATGTAATTAAGTATACACTATTGATCAGACCTATATAGGCATATGAGCCAACAACTACTTCACTTCAAAAATATTAATTTTGGTCTTTTGAGCGCTTCAAGCAAGAATGTTTTAAGTTCCTGTTACTAAAACATTCTAAAGATCGTCTGAGAAAGATTCATTATATAATACTATTCTAGTAAATGCAAATTTATATTCTGATACTATTTTGTGTGTCAGCAATACCTAAATATGTGCTATCTATGAAAAATCTTAGGTATATCAGTATGCTTTTGAGAGACACAATTCAGACCTTTCAATATAATCTCTGAAATGCTCTGAGATATGAGATAGTTTATGAGACTTTTTACTTTTATGAGACTTTTTACTTTAGTTAAAAGTTTAGTTTTAACTAAACTTTTAGTTTAGTTTTTTTTTACTTTTATGAGACTTTTTACTTTAGTTATGAGACTTTTTACTTAGTACTGGCTACTATTTTTTATTTTAAAGGAAAATTTGGAAATAGAAAAAGTTCAAAAAGAGCTAAAATACTTTAAAAGAATCCTATTCTGTAAACACAAACACAGCTTTCCTTAAATGTTTGGTTTATAGTCTTCAAGTCTTTTTTTCTATGAAATCATATTATGGCAATGATTTTGGTATTCTGATTTCCTCCTTAACATTCTAAAATCAGCACGATCCTATCTTAATTTTAAAAATGGCTACGTGATATTCCATCTCATGGAATCATATAATTTATTTTAAATATCCCCTAAACATTATGTTTTTCGTATGCTATTAGTGGTAAAAACGGGAAATAATTCCAACTGCTATTACTTTCAAAACACAGCAGGGGAAGTTTTATTTCCCCATTGATGCTGTAAATCTCACAAATACTATAATTAATGTCATTCATAGGAACCCAAAATTATGCTAAAAATTGCAGCCTAGAATATACCGTTAACAATATTTCTCATAACGGAAAGTGGCTATTGAAAATATTATGTATAAAGAATTATGAGATTAGTTTTCCAGTTTAGCTGCAGTTTTTCAATTATGATACCCAATTATAAAGAATGGTTTGCATTTCATGAGATAATTACCATTAGTGGAAATAAATAGCATGGCAATGATTCACTGGAATTTAATTTCATACCATATTCTAAGATTCATTAAAACAAAAACAAACAACAATAATAAAAATCTACACATTTTTTCAAGTAGAAAATCACTTCCTCAAAGATAATGCCCCATGGGGAAATAAGGGTTCATTTACATTTTGTCCTCATTTTAGAGTATGAGCTCTAAAAACTCATAACTATCTCTATGATGATAAAATGCAATGCTTCATTTGTTTGAAGATTCAATCTTCTTAGTTGCTCAATTCCTGATGACTCTTCTTAGACCCTGCTGCCAAAATTAACTAAGATTAAAAAAAATTCTGACACGTCTGGGAGAACTAAAAACTTTTTGAAAATAATCAAACAAGCTCTACATGGTCCACTAAAAATATTCAGAATAGTTGGTCAAATTTAAAAGCTCAAAATTTAAATTTACTCAACCCCAATAAATAAAAATATGATGCAAAATTAGAACAGGTATGATTCACTAGAAGAACAGTAACATATCATTTGAGATTATCTGGCAAACTCAAGGATACAAAATGCAGTAGAAATTGGAAACCTGTTAAATTGGATCTCAATAAATTTATGTATGAAGTTCACTCCTGCTATAGTTCAGAAGTCCTTCTGTCTCACTGAAGAATGGCTCTTACTATAGTACAGACCTACAACTTTGGTCATTTTCGGGTCCAGAGTGAAATTATATGAGAGGAAGCAGAACTGTGACCAACAACGAAAATCAATTTGACAATAGAGAGAAAAAACAAACAAATATTTTTTTTTATGGAATACTGATTACCAGCAAGAAATCATGAAAGAGATTCTCATCTGTTTACAAATATTTGTGTCCATGGAGTGACTAACTGATCTAACATGTAGGAAAATGGCACCAGTCAAACAAGGTAAGAAAAATTCCTAATCTGACAGAGATTACATTCTTATCTAGGAAAACAATGAATAAGTAAAAAGAGGAATATAATACTTTGACAACAAATGTGAAAAAAAACTTTGGTAAGACTCGTGACAGTGCTGGTTGGTGCAAAAAATAATGGACTAAATTAGCAAGATAAATCAAAATATTTACACACTAGTACACAACAAAATTTGTACAATAAACTTTTATCAATTTTAAATCTATGAAACAATTATTTTCATAGGTTTTGAACTTGTTATAAAGTTTGAAAATCAAACCTCCCATTTAGTTCTTAAGAACAACTAATTCATATCAGAAAAGATGGCTATTACTAAGTTACTTCAAAATAACCACTGAATTACTAGTAGACCAGATTTTTTTTTGAAAAACCATGATTTAATAAGGATGGCTAACTTTTAATTTCATTTGGATTTATATAAATCGTATGGGGTATCTTTTTAAACTACTGAGTTATTAAAAGCAAATATCCAAATAACTGCATATAATTCCAGTTTTATATGGTATTTTAAATATTTGCATATTTCACCTATTAGACAGTGAGTTTTCTTCATTTTTTTATCCCTAGGATTTTGACTATATACCATACAACAAATAGATAAGCAATAAATGTTTTATGAATGAATAACTAAAACCGTATCAAGTACATTAAAATCAAAATATGGACACAATCATACACATGCCACACACATATAAACACATGTGTAATAGTTTAGTGTCTTGTTAGGTAAACAAAATACTATCTAAAATGGGCTTAGCCCCAAAATACAATATTCTACACCAACCTGACTGTATTTTATGACTCAACTTGTAATTTTGACTTTTTATTTTAGGATATGTTCTAATACATAATAGTTCTATATACATGAAAATCTTTATTTTCAAAATTAACCATCAGTAACACAAGGAATGAATATAATATCAATAAAAAAATAAAACCAACAGAACTGTATCCATACAGAACAAATAAATTAATCATCACAAATAAAACTATAAATACACTTAAAATCAAAATTTCAAAACAGTAAATATAAAATCACACAACAGCATCTTTAGTCTAAGATTTGGATTATATATCTAATTAATTGTATGTCTAGCATAACTTTCACCATAGTATGAATTTTCATTCTGTGCTATATTTAGTATTAATTATATAATTATTAATATAAATATTCCCCAACACTAAGTTACTCTTAATCCTGTATGGTAGTTTAAAACACGAAGTCCACATTATAATTTCATTTTTATTTTGAAAAACAAATTGGATGATGCACATAAAATAGTATCTTCATTTCTAATGGCAACTTAAAAAGGGAAAGATTAATGAGAAAATTAAGCAAAATACAAGATAAAAAATGTTGTTTCCAAAAAATGATTAGAATACAAACCTTCCATTGTTCCCAAATGCTATTTAGAGACTGATAAAAGTACATATGATTATAAAAATTGTTAATTAAATTCAGAAAAAATTGCCTTATAAATATTAAGATATAAAATGACTGAATAAAATGTAAGCTGAGTTTTATGGATGCTATCTACCAATCTACTATCCCAAATTATATCTAGGATCTTTTCTTAAAATACATTGCAAGGGCATATGGAGTTAAAGAACAGAAAAGGTACTATGGACAAGGTATAAGATACAAAGTAAAATAAGACAGCACACCTCTGCAGTAAATGTGAGCACTGCTTTTCCTTTTCAGAAACATAAAACTTCCAGGAAAGTTCCCCCCGCCTCATTCTTGGGTTAATAATTTAATTATATAACTTCATCAAAAATGTGTCCATGACCTACTGTTAAACACGAATAGTTCTCAAGAAAGAAGAAAAAAGCAGTTGTAATGTTTACAATATCAAAATAAAATAAGCAAATCCAAATTTAGAAAACTATCCCACTGACACCTACCTCCTTGAAATGCCATTAGTCAGACATTTACGGCCGCAGGATTTGGAGAGGGGTGATGAAGTTGGAGACAAGTTGAGAGGAGCAATCAAACTGTTGATAATCTCAGTCAACTGTGCGCTCTGCAAGAAAAACAGTCAGCCTTTTACTACCACTAAGCAAGAAATTTGAGCTAAATCACAAGTCTTTAGTGCTGATGAAATGCTTAACTTCCCATGAAGCAAATAAATGCATATTATGGTAGATGTTTAATCTACAAAGATGATTTATACTACTACTTACGACAAGTAAATCTACATTGAAGGTACTCATCCTTTTTCATGTTCTTTTTTGTTAGAGTTCTTTTATCTATTCATTACTGCCTCTAAGATATTCTAACTCAGCATTTGGCATCTATATCATATTTCCTTTAGGGCAAATTAACAATAACAAAATCATAACTATAATCTTTGAACTGCCTATTATGTGCCAGACACTATATTAGGCAATACACAGGGTACTTTTTAACCTTTACAACTAGCCTGCAAAATAGTAAGAGCTACTGATAGTAATATTATTAAGACCAATTATAGTTGAGAAAATTGAAGCAACACAAGAGTAAGCAATTTGATCAGGATTTGTAAATTTGGTAAGACAGGGAGCTAGGATTCACATTCAGGCTTGAATCCAGTGCCACATAGTTTCTCAATTTTTTTTCATAATTCAAATTCAATTCAGGTTTTCTAGGTACCCAAACTTTTCAGACTTCTCTTTTCTTTTTTTTTGAGACTAGGTCTAGTTATGTTGCCCAGGGTAGTCCTGATCCCGCGGACTCAAGTGATCCCCAACCTCAGCCTCCCAGGTAGCTGGGATTACAGGTGCCCGCCACCGCGCCCGGCTGCTTTTTCGAGACCAGGTCTTGCTATGTTGCCCGGGGTAGTCTCAAACCCATGAACTCAAGGATCCCAGGCCTCTTGCCTTGAAGCACATGGACTATACGCGAGCGCCACCACGCCCAGCTTCAAACTTTTCAGACTTTTATCCCAAACAAAGAAATTACGTACTTATAACAAGTAATAAATATTATTCTCAAAATAATACCCTGTAAGAATTATAATAAATATGTCACATAAAATGGAAAAAATGCATTTCTACAAAAGACCAAGAATATTTTCATTATATATATAGTATACATTCATTGTAGAAAAATAGGTAAGTATAGAGAGGCTTATAATAGGAAAGGAAAATCACATATATGTATTTTACAGTATATTGTAGTATATTTTGCTAATATTGCTAATATTTTGATATATTTCTATTCCCCAACAATACATTTTTAAATTATATGTGATCATGAATGTTTATACAAATGTGCATACTGTATACACACTCTTTTAATTAAATAATACCACATCAATTTTTTAAATTCTGGATTTCTTTGTTATTAAAAATATATAGACCTTCTTCACCCACATTCTTCATTAAATACAAGATAGTCTACTACAATATAGGGTATATAATTATTTTGAAACTTCATTTCTTTGAAACTAAGACCATGTTTTAGAAATGAGACCAGAATGAGTTAACTCTAATATCTGAATTTTTTAATGTTATGAAAATAGCCTAAAAGCCTTTCACCACTGTATTTTCTTGACAAACAGCTCCTAGAGATTTTAAATTGATTAGATATAAAATGAGTAGATTGTTTTAAAGTTCATTTTCAAAATCACCAATATAAGTAGATCCTTTATCCATTTAACAAGTCTTTACATGCAAAGAAACATAGAGTATATTGCATTTCCAGTCCGAAACACTGGCACTGTCTTATTATTCTATCGCCAAAAATACCATCTCAAATCTTGTAAACCACTGGAGGTCGCTGGTCAAGTACGTGTGAATAACTGGCCCAAAAGAACAGCATTACAAAAAACACATTACTTTATAACCCTAACAACCATGGCCCTATGGTCCACATTTGGGTGAGGAAATTCACTGTGAAAATTAGAAATTAAAATCTTAAAAATAAAAAATCATATTAAAAAATTAAAAATCAACTTTAAAAGTCTAACAATTTAATGTAAATACAATACTGTGAAACTTATTTAAATCACTAATGTATGCTTTCAATTTATGAGCAAAATATATTATCTAATCATGCAATTATGCATTAGTACTATGAATCAATGTTACATTGAATGTTATCAGTTCATAACTCAATAGTGTTTTAATGATTAATTGCTAATTAGTTACCTTGCAATACATAAGTACATTTTGTTTCATATGCAAAACAATCCTCTAATAAAATAATTAAATCAAGTGAAAGAATTATCTGATCTATATTTAAGTTTTACTATGGTCAATGAAGATCATACCAATAGATAATCTTAAGAAATGTATGGGTGATATTGGTCTGGTCACTCATGCTTTTTAACTCACCCTTGAACTATTGTTATGTAACAACTACTTGAAAATATTTTTTTAAGAATTGACGTATAAAAGTTTTATTAGTGTCTATACATTAGCATTTCTATGTTAGCTATGACAAAATCATAGGCAGTTTATCAATAATCTCTATAAATTATTGCTGCTGCATATTTCTGCATCCTCTTTCTCTACTCTCTGTAAACTCAGGGTCACCATAGTCTCTCAACTGCTTGTTCCTTTCCCTACCAAAATTCTGACACTCCTGCTAGCAATGGGATCTAAAGTGAACATTATACCCAGGGCAACTTCATGGATAAGTGACCAGCCTATTCTCACAGGTTGTGCTTAGGTAGGCCTAATGCTTGGTTACTGTTCTGCTATCACCAAAAAACTCTTAATAATTATTTTATACAAAGGTCTATGTATTTTCATTTTGCATGGGACCCCACAATTAGCTAATTCTAATGTGAATATACATCTAAATAAACAAATTGGTGTACCAAGAAAAAGTATGAGAAATCACTTTCTAAAAAATAAGCAGATCTACAGGGAAAAAAAAGTCATTCTGAAGTGTGAAAGAACTATGATCAAACTGAAAGGGGACTGATCCTATCAAATGAGAAGAGGAAAGTGGGAATGTAATGAATGTTAATTTAAAATGCCATTATATAGTAAAGCGCATACCAATTTAACACCAGGTAATTAAAAAATAATTTACTAAAAAACAAAATAATGAAAGTATTTTAATAATGCATTCCACTTATGAAAAACTCCAAGCAATTGTAAATTTAACAAATATGGGGTGAAGGAGTTACATCATATTCTGATTTACCAGAAGTAAGAGAGAATAGTAACCTAGTATTAAATTATTTTACAACATATGTTACAAAAACTAGTTGTGGGTAGGCATGAATCCAAATTACCCATTGGAATAATGTAATCATGTAGGAATAGTCATAATTGGGTATATTCCAAAGGGTTCAGTCTAGTTGCAAGGTAACAAATTCCTAGGGAGCCAAGTTTTTTAAGAGTCACCTAAGTCCAAATTAAATTATTTGACTTCAAAGGATAGAGATAGGAGAAAATAATTAAACATCTAGAATTAGTCATAACACTTATTAAGTACCAATAAAGGCTTTGGAATCAAAGTAACTTAAGAGCTTATTCAACTTTCTACATATGATCTTTTTTTTTAATGAAAAAACATTCAAATACTTTCACTAAAAATCTTTACACTACCAACATAGTAAACAATAAACCAAACATTCACATCTATTAAAATACATCACTATTTTTCCCTCTTGAAAAAAATTCAGTGATGGGCAATTTTATCAGAAAGATGATTTTTCGAATGTATAAATGAAACCAAAATATAGCAAGTGTTTTGAAAGCCAGAGACCCACATCACAAAGCAATACACAAGTTTTTTTGTATAGTACATAAAAATTGATTAAAAGTCATTTCATGACACACACACCTTACTGTTACTTCATATTACCTGTTTTTCTATGTTGCGAAGAAGTAGTGTAGGGCTACTTGGTGACATTTCAAAATCTTGCTCTGGTAAAGGATCTTGGCTTTCGAGAGGAATCTGAAGATTCCCTGTAGTGTTTAATGAAGCTGCTTGGTCTGCAAATTGTATTTGTTTTTTCAAAATGTCTTTTGGAAGCGGACATTCTTCTAGGATCACTATCCCCTAGGCAAATAGCAATTAAAGAGTTGAAATGAAAACAAATTGACACTAGATCACTTTTAATGTTATAATATACTTGAAACCATGTTTTTATTATCCCTTGGAAATCAGAAAATACACACTTGAAAGTAGAGTTTAACTTTGTAAAAAATAACTGATTTAAAAAATGTGCAGCTAAAATGGCTAAAGAGTGGGCTTACAAAATACTGCCATAAATTATACATTTGCAATTATTTTTCCTATTCATTTAGTTATTAGTATTAAAAGCAGGCATATTTACAATAAAGCCAAAGACTTATTATACACAAGAATACAACCACTTCAATTAAAATTCAAAGCATTTTCTTATTTAATCTTCTGATATTTTAGTCACTAGAATTTCTATTTTTGTTTTATATTTTAGAACTTCTAATCTCATAAATTAGAATACAAAATGATAATCTAATGTCATACTAACTCTTCCATAGCACTATAGGGAACCAGATAGCAATCATAACCAAGATTGTACCACTAAGAAAAAGTACATCCTAGGCCAACCAAAGTTCTTACAGGGTAGCTGTATTAATAAACACACAAACTTTCAGCTTTGAGAGGGTTTCTGAAATACAAGTAACTGAGGAAGTGAAAAGGATCCTCTGTACTCCTGCATGCCATTCATACAATCCCATAAACACTCCTCAACTGATTTGCTTAGTTTCTACCACACTTTCCAGCTTCTTCACTCTGTTCTTAACCTTAGGTCCCTCAAAACTGGAAACAAAAGAGAAAGGGTAACAAGGAGTACATAGATATAATTTTAATTGTTTGATATTCATTGTCCCTCTTATCACATTTCTCCCTGAATAATATATATTATTTATTTATCTTATATGTCTGTATATTACAGATACTATGCATAACATATAACAAATATTGTTTACTATATACCATGAATATATATATATATTATAAATATATATTTGCAAAACAACAAAACCTCTCAAGGTTAGTTGGAAAGGTACTTAGTGTGACTAATATTTTCTTGTGTGGAAAATAGAATGAAATACTAATAAAAGTATTTTAATGTAGAGAATTTCAGGACAAACTAAGTCACTGTTGTATATCAGATTTATTATGCATGTGTTATTATAAAAGATAAATTATAGATCATTATGTCATATATAAGTATGTTAGGTTTACAAGAAATAATTTAGAGAATATAAAACTTTACAATGAACATAGTCAGACATGATGTTAAACATACATTGTTTTGTAGTGGTATGTTACCACTGATGCTTTGTAAAATAGCAAATGAATTACTTATATTTATCTATACTTTGAACATTGCAAGTAATTTTTTCAAAAACAAAGGGATTCAAATGTTGATTCCATAAAATGACTATTTTCTTAGAAAGTATAAATATGGCTATCAAGAAATAAAAAGATATATTTAAAAGACTTGTTTAAATATTAAACTAGATGTGATATAGTATCATCAGTCTCAAAAGTTCTTGAGAGTATCTGAAATGTCCATTCAAAATCTGTACAAGTTTGTCTTTAGGTTTTATAGATTAAAATCAACATGATTTTATTTTCCATCAGGAAGATAAAAGCTAAAGAGACTGGAATGCCAAGTGTTTGTGATGCTATATCATAACTGAAATCTGTATATCTTGATGGTAAAAATGTAAACTGGTAAGACTGGTACAACTACTTTTCAAAAAGAGCTTGGTAGTCTCTTAAAACTTTAAACCAACTTACTATATGACCCAGTACTTCTACATTAGGTATTTTCTCAAAATTAAATTTTACATTTATATAAAAACTTGTATATAATATTTAAAACACTTGTACTCAAGATAATCTAGATTAAAAAATAACCCTCAACCTGGGCCTCCTGGGGTTCCCACCAAAGAGCACAACTCTAAATAAAAGACAAACAAAAAAGATAAACAGATTCATAATGATAAGTTGATCATCACCAGAAACCACCCCAAATTGGAAATGATACACATGTTCATGAATAGATGAAACACATGAAAGAAATGAAATATTACTTGCAAAGAAAACATAAATCTCAAATTCTTTATTCTGCATGCAAACAAGAATGTGTACTCTGTAGGTACATTCACCAAAAAAACTGAACAGAAAGTAAATATAATTTATCCTGATAAGAGGTAGATCTGCAGTGGGGCTCCCATGATGAGGAGGTAGAAAGGCACTGGAAAAGAGAAGTTTTTTGCATGATAAAAATATTCAATATCTTGACTATGGTCATAGTTACTTGAGTCTATTTTCTGATCTCATCAAATTACTCAAAATGAATGCATTTGATTTTTAAGACTTTTTTTAAGTACAAGCACCCAGAAAGGTTAATTATAACACATTAAATAACAATAAATTAGTGAAATTAAAAAGAAATAACAATTCTTAAGACCCTGGGGAAAAAAAAGACAAAACTAAAGCCAGAGCAACTAATTTATTAGCTAATAGCAGAGATATGAGAAATTATTAGTATTAGATAATTATCAAGTCCTAAATAATAAAATCCACACAGAAAAAAAAAATCACTGATCCTGAAAAAAGATAGGCTGAATAGTCTATCTTGAGGAAGAGGGGGCAAAGAAGGAGGAGGAGGAAGAAAGGATCTATTTTGGGAAAAAGAAAGATGAGAAGTTTGCCTATTATTACTGATATCTGGATGAAAATTAGTCTATGCTAAGAAACCTAAATCTCAGGCTTTTGGGAAGTTTGGAGATTTGAAATCTCAAAATCAAATCTTTGACTAGTGATACCCACAGAGTATATCTGGATATTTAAATATCCTCAAGATGGATCATAAGGGATTCATACAAAAAAAAGCAGGAAGGACCTTTAAAGTTATAACAAAAGAAAAATAAAATAAAAATATAGCTACATAATCCACAGAAGAACCAAAAGTCACAATAAAGTTTTAGGTTCAAAAAAAAAAAGCTCATATAGTATAACAATCTGAATAGAAATACACTTACTATAACCTATCTTAAAATAAAGAGAAAAAGAATTTAAGCTAACCAAAAATTGGATACAAGTAAAATACATTACCAATTTATTGACAAGTTAAAAAGCAGATTAGATAAAGGAAAAATTAATGAATTAGGAGGGACATCTGGAAAAAAAATCATCAAATGTGATAGCACAGAGAGACAGAGATGAATAAATATTGAAATGTAAGCATAAGAAGCTCCAACAGAATAATAATGTCTAATGTCTCCAGCATTATAATGATCCTCATTCAACTTTGAGAATTTTATACAAATGTACTTTTCTCTACTCACATACCATATTCAGGCTAGACATTTAATGTTGACAGTTTCTAGTTGGATATGACTTGGTAGTTTATTTTCTGGGTCTAGAAAACACTCAAATTTTATCCATGTAAATAAATAGTAATAGTGTTCACAGACCCAAAAAGTAACTTACCAATTATGCTCTATGTTTGGAGAGCTGGGGAAACCTGTCAAAAATAGTATTTCGCATCAGTTTAGGGACATTAATAGATTTTCAGTAAAGTTATTAATCAGACAGTTATTTAAATTAAAATTAATTCCTATTAAATATAATTAAAAATCCAGTTCCTGTTGTATAGGCCACATTTCAGCAGAAGATGAAAAGGAAGAAAGTATTTTAAAAGATACTGATTGAGAATGTTTCAGAATTGTTGAGGTGCCAACCCATAGATTTTAGAAACAGGAGTCTCAAATAAATTTATACCTAGGCAGGTTATAGGGAAACACAATAAAACAAAAGACAAAGAGAAAAATCTTAAGAGTCAGAAGGAAAATACTGCCTACAAAGGAATTACATTAACAATAACACTGAACTTCCTAACAGTATAAATTAGAAAACAATTCTCTTCAAAATGTTTAAGGAAAGTAATTGTCAACCTCAAATTCAATACTAGTGATTCTGAGGCATGTGTTTTATACTGGCTCCCCAAATTCTCCCAGTCTTCCGCAATAGTCTCCAGTTTTCCACAATAGTAAATTCCTTTTTTTATTGACTGCACAGCGGTGCCTTAGTATACACTGGCACTGTATATTTAATATTTCACTAATTATCTTCAGAAATCTAAGAAAAATCATAGAAAAGTCTTAATCAGAAAGTTTCAGAGTAATCCCTCTTAGCTTATCCATATACTCCTACTTTTCCTTTTCCCTTTTACTGTACTTCATCTGAAATCTCCAGAAAGCTATTGGGTTTTGATGAGAAATTCACATTCTTATCCCATCATCCCAGAGTAATTTTACTCAGTTCACAAGTTTTGCTTGGCATCATACCTTTAGTGTGATATTTGTTCTGAGTAACTTTGGTTCTTTATAATTTAAGGTTTTATTCAACTTTATCTCTTATAATACGGAGACCAGAAGCAGTTTTGTTAATTTTTTGTAAGATGTTAAATTTCTAGAATCCTACTCCCTTCTATGCTTTTCAATAGGTTTGAAAAAGATCCAGGTACAAAGTCACCAATAAAAAGTACGACCATGAAAGTCAATGTATACAATATAAAGTTTAGACAGAATATGGTCACACAACAGGATTAGCAAATTACAAGAAAGGAATTCCTTTCAGTCTAAAGATACAAAAATCAAAGCATAATTAAGAAACATGAAAAATTTGAGTTGCTCAACTTAATGGGACATATAGAAAAAGAGAATAGGAAAAACATGGCAGAAATGCACCTTACATGACAAAGCAGAGAATTTTCTGAAATTAAAGATAGAATATCAGTGCCTAATAATCACTTGCTAAAAAAAAAAAAAAAAAACCAAAAACAAAAAAAAACCCCTGTAAGTCCAAAGACTTATAGGTATGTGCAGAATAGCATTTATTCATAGCAACAAAAATGGTAACAAATTTCCAGCAACAAGTGGGAAAATTATAGCATATACGAAATTCTACTCAATTCTACTCAATGAAAAGGAACAACTCACTGTGCTTTGTTTCATTATCTTATCACAGACATTCACACACTTTTTTTTTTTTTTTTTAACAAACTGAAGGTTTATGGCAACCCCACCTGTCAAGCAAGTCTATCAGTGGCATTTTTTGCATCAGCATTTGCTCACTCTGTGTCACATTTAATAAAGGTATGTATTTTTTATACATATGCTACTTATTAAATACTTGACAGAATATAATGTAGTGTAAACAAAACTTTTATATGTACTGGAAAACCAAAAAAAAAAAAAAAATCCACATGACTCACTTTACTGTAACAATTCACTTTACAGCAGAGATTTGGAATTGAAACTGCAATGTCTCTGAGCTATGTCTGTATCCATATATAACACACAGGTAATGACCAGAAGCATTGTGTTAGGTAAAAAATAAAGTCAGATAAAAAAGATTACAGAATTTATTATCTGACTTGAAATTCTAGAAATGATTAAACAGTGATAGCAACTATCTGTGGTATCAAGGTCAAGATCATGAAGATAGCAGACCAAGTACAAAGAGGAAGGAGTAAATTTTTGAAGGTGATAGAAATGTTTTAAAATCACGTTTGAAATCAATACATGGTGATGGTTATACAATTACATTTATGTATGTATGTCAAAATTCAGTGAATTATACAATTGAAAGTGCACAATTTAGGACAAGATAAAGAAACCCGTAATTTGCATCTATTAGTAAAAAATGTAGAACATGTAATAAGAATTTTTTTTTTTTTTTGAGACTAGATCTCGCTATGTTTCCTGGTGTAGTCCCGATCCCACAGACTCAAGTGATCCCCAGCCTCAGCCTCCCAGCTAGCTGGGATTACAGCTGCCTGTCACCACATCTGGCTGCTTTTTTGAGACCAGATCTCGCTATGTTGCCCAGGGTAGTCTCAAACCCGTGAACTCAGGCGATCCCAGGTCTCTTGCCTCCAAGTGCTTGGACTACATGGGAGCGCACCACCATGCCCAGCAAATAAGACAAATTTAATGATACCATATAGAAAAGACAAAGTGCTTACAAAACAAAAAATTTTATTTACTGTAGATTGTCTATCAGTATCACAGAAAACAACGAAACAGATTTTTTAAGTGTTAAAACAAATTAGAATTTTACATTCACTTAAAATATTATTGAGGAGTAAGAGTTAAAGGCATTCGAGACATAAAAAGACAAGGAGAATATAAGTATTCAGAGTTTAATTACAAGTGATAGAGGTGTTATCACTTGTAATAGGTGTAAAAGGTGAAATAGTCATCTTACAATACCCAAAAAAGTGTCAAACCAACATGCTTATACATCTCATAATACACACAATGTTATTCATTAAACTTACTACCAAAATTAAAAGAATGTATTTAAGCAAGGAGGGAACCAAGAGACTGTACACTTACAGATTTTATGTATACATACAACTTCTCAATGAAATATATTATTCTGCTCTTTCTCCTGCAATGGTTAAACTTGGAAAATGGAAGGTGAAGCAAAGTAATACACCTTACAACTCATCACCAACTTAAAAGACAATCTATGCTGCACTTCTCCTTTTCAAAGAGCTGATATAAGATTACTAAACCTTATTCAACAGTGCAAAGAAACCATTCTAGTAAAAAGAGGACAGCAAAATAGAAGGAACCTGACTAAATGACTGATCCTGGAAACAACCAAGTTCCTTCATTAGCTTGTACAACCCACCTTCCACATAAGCTGTTGGACATCTGTGGACTCAACCAAATTTGGAAATAACAGTAATAACACCTCTCAATTGTAATCTACTGTAATACATACTTTGTAGTCAGGATAACAATGGTTACATGTGTAACTGAACAAGTACAGACTTTTTTCTCTTGTCATTATTAATTTGAAAATACAGAATAACAACTATTTGCCTAGCATTTGCACTGTATTAGGTAGTATAAATAATCTAGAGATGATTTAAAATATACAGGAGTATACACATACCTTATGTATAAACACTATGCCGTATTATATAAGGACATGAGCATCCGAAATTTTGTTATCTTCAGAGGATTACAGAACCCATTCCTATGGATACCGAGAGATAAATACACTATACCCTTTACTTTAGAAGTGTTATGTTGAGAGAAATAAACTACTTTCATAAAGTCTCTACAATAAGGGGATTTCTTCATTATAGTGGTTTAACTTATAACTTTATAAGTAGGACACAAGAAGAATACTAAGAATATTTTTAATGAAACCTCCTAGAAATGTAATTAACTACTGGCTGAGTGATTGTAACTAGATTATATAAAAGCAATACTAGGTAAATAGTACTAAAAATCAAGTTTTAAACAAAAAGTATAAAATTACTGAGTATTAATAGCCATTGTCAGGATAATACATAGTTAAGAAAGTATGTTTAAAAGGAAGAGTAAAAAAGAAAAAAGTGATATACAGCTTTTAAAAATGGTAGAAAAGTAATAAGCAGTGTATCAAATTCTATCAATACAATAAGAGAGGTGAAAAACAAGACAAAAATATAAAGAGGTGAGAAATAAATGGAAGTAAAAACTACACTATCAGATTGGTGTTTTAAAATCTAGCTATATTTAGCTTAGGAACAACCTAGTTGTTAAAATCTAGCTAGAATCTAAAAATGTAAACTTCTAAACTCTAGCTAAAATCTAAATATAAATTCAAGTTTTAAAAATCTAGCTATATTTAGCATAGAAACAACTGGGAATAAAAAAACGTTACTTCTAACAGCATTACTTCAAAATGTAGTAAGTAAAAAGGAAAGAATTACTGGGATAATCTGAAAATTTCAATGATGAGAGGAGACTTTAACAAATCTGTATTAGGAAATGAGAGTTATAGAAGCTGTATAAAAACAGATATAATAGCTACACAGCACAAAGTCAACCAGTCTAATCCACTAGAGAAACTTAGAGTCACTAAAGAGCATCCATTTTTTTCCGTTATACAATAAGCATTTACAAAATTTTATTAGTAGTAGGTCAGGAAGAATAAAATCCACACAGGCCCATCAGTTCACAGATCACTACATTCAATGTACTTAAACTGTGTTACAAAGAAAAATGTGGTTTGGAGACCTTTGTCCCTAGAGCCTGGGGGACAGGGCCAGCACTGGAGTGGGGGGAAGTCATGTCCAGGAGGGAGCTGGAACAGAGTAAGTGCCTACTAGCAGGCTCGTGCCAGTTGGGTCTGGGCGGGCACTGAAAATTCCAGTCTTCCAGAGGCACTGGGTCCAATGGGGGACTCCCGGAGCGCCCCTACCAGCGGTCTAGGCCACAGGTTAGGGGCACAGGCAAGTGGCGCTTCCCCTCTTCTGCCAATGGCGGGAACCACCACAGGGAACTGGGAGGCAGGTCGGGAAGTGCCTTTGTCCCTAGAGCCTGGGGAACAGGACTGGCACCCCTGGGCGGTGGGGGGTAGAGGGGGTTGGAGGTTGCCCCCTCCAGTTAATCCCACTTCTAAGAGAGCAGAAGGAGAATATCCACCTATTCTGCTGAAGTTACTGAAGAATAAAGGTCCTGGAAGCATCTGAAACCTGGGTGAGCCCAAAAATGAAAATGACTGGAACAACAAGGTCCAAACTTGAAAGTCCACTGAAATGACAACCGAGCACAGAACTCCACCTACAGTGACTCTGGGGGCAGAGACTCGAACCCTTTATCCAGAATGTGTTCAACAGCAACAAAACACTCCATTTCCTGACAGGGAGAAGGACACAAAAAGGGACATGGCCCCAGAACAACTGCAAACAGAGGGAGAGGAGGGGGAATGGGCCGACCACCAAACAGAACCGGCCTGCACTCAAGAACCTCTACCACAAAGGGCTGGATGCTGGAGCCCAGCCGCCGATGCCAGAACCGTAAGGCCTGGAAACAGCAACAGAGAACAAACGCTGGGACGGAGCAGAAAACCAACATGAATGAGGTGCCAGGAATCCCTGTGATCGATCGCACGGGTCTGGAGAACAGGAGAATCTCCTGCATCGCAGGAACCTTTGCAACAGAGGAGACAAGAGCAAAGGGCGATGCACCTGCACCTGACTCCCAGCTGACATACAAGGGTGCACACATGAGTGGACACATCCTCGCTGCTAAGACACCCACGGAAATGGAAGCAGCACGGGCCACGAAGTTCCAGGGGGGCAGGTCATCACCCAGGAAAAGGATACTGCTCCAGTAATGAGAAAAGCTCAACGGGCCAAACACCAATGACTTGAAAGGAAAGGGACGTGGGAGACATCGAAGGGGGAGTGGGAGGGAGGGGAAACGAAGGGTCTTAACAATACATATACAAATAGATCTGCATAAAAAATTTTAAAAAATTAAATAATAAAAAGAAAAGTGGTTTGGAGTGTTTAGAAACATGAAGATGTATTATGAAAGAACGCTGTGCAATTACACTGGAAACGGAACAACTAAGTATGTGGTTCGCACTCAAAGTGACAGTTGAAAGATCATTATGGTATGCCCCCACTCATCTGTAAAATATAAAGGAAAAGGCAAGTAACAGAGGGGAAGCAGGGAGAAGAGGGAAAGGGGCTGCCATCTGGGGGAGGCGTGAGGCGATACATGAGCTACTACTGGGTGAGAAACTGTACACAGGGTTTCTGCACAGCGCTGTAAACCAGTTCTCACTGAAACAGAGAGAGAAAAAAACGAATTGCATGCATGAATATAAACTGACAGCAAGAGTTGTGAGGACAAGAAAGTAAAACAGCAACAATATGATAATCTCAAAGAAAATGAAGTGGAAATAAAAGAACAAAAATTGAAAATAGGAAATAAAAGGGTAAATAAAGCTGAAAGTTCATTCTAGGGTGAAGAGGTTAATAAAAGACAATTTTTTTAAAGTTAGCAAAAAAATAGAGGACTTTTGTATAAAAGGCAAGCTTATTATAAAGCTGAATAATCAAGACTAGATAAACATTTTGGGAGATCCATGTGTATACTGGAACTCATATGTGACAAAAGTGATATTACAAACATAAGGTAAGGATATACTACTGTTATTTATAAAATAGTAACTGGCTAACTATCCACATGGAAAAAAGAAAATTAGAACATCACCTCCCAACAAATATACAAATGAGGGGAAGAATTTCTTAAGACAGTCCTTAAATGAAAAATATTAATCCATATAGTTACACTGGTTAAAAATTTCTATACAAAAATAAAAAACAAGACAAGTTACACCATAACAGATGTATAACATTTATAACTGACTGAAAATACTATCCAAAATTTAAAAGAATTCACATATACTACATACCACTAACTCATTAATATAGTTAATTCTTTGATTAAAAAAATCTGATGGCCAATTATACTGAGATCTAGTCTCACTATTTGAGGACAATTCAGTATAAAGTAACACTTTATACTCATTATACTATGAAAATTAACGTCAACAATTATATGAGAACAAGGATATGGAGAAATAGGAGTTTCCCTTCACTATCAGTGATGGTACTAATTATACAATCACATCAGTGATCACAGGAAAGTTAAAGATAGCTATACTTAAGATCCAGGATTTCTGCACTTATACCCCAGAGCAGCTCTCCACAGACTTAGTCAAAAAGTACATAAAAGTCATGCAATATTGTTTTTACTGGCATAAAACCGAAACACTGTACATGTTTATCAGCAGAAAAAAGGAGAAGAAACACATTTCATTGTTTTCATACAAATACATTATGTTTTTACAACTAAATGACATATAGGAAGTATAAAAATATATAAAAATAATGCTGAGTGAAAATAAACAGGCTGCAAGATTTGTAAAATATAGATCATTGATATCATTAATAAACACTTCAAAAGAATGGAAAAATACATAGTTGTAAACACAGACAACTATGTGACAATAATATAAAAACATACATGAAAATAACTGGTATTAAAATATGTGGTAATCAAAACAGTAGTTACAATGGCATGGGGAGAGAGAATGGAACCAAAGTAGGATTTCAACTGTGTGAGTAACACATTATTATTCTAAAAACTAAAACTCAAACTAGTAAAAATCTAACAGTTTAACTAGTTAAAAAATTGGGGGATGGGTACACAATACTTACTAGAACATTTCATGTAGTCATAATTTTTCTTAAAGCAAAACAAAAATTCTAAGGCGATTCCAATAAGATACACTCAAAATTTTTCACACGTTAAATAAATACTTAGAAAATAGAGATTTATAAGAAACGTTTTTACTTCTATGAAAAGAAGTCCAATAAAGCAGCTCTGAGTTGAAGTATGACAAAGCCATTGTGACAATATAAAGACATTATAGCTTTATAACAGTTGTATCAAAATCTTAACATTAGCTACAGTTTATTATAAAGTCTTATAACAATTATTTTGAGTGGAGAGATGGGAAGAACTAATTTTTTTAAATAGAAGAACACAGACAATACCTTGGAGGCACGAATCTGCCTGTGAACATCCGTTAGTTGTTGGATTTTGTATTCTAGCTCTGAAATCTGGGCTTGAAGCCATGTCCATCGGCTGCCAACTCTTGCTCTGTCTATAAGCCATTTCCATTCAGTACTACAGTTACTGTGAACAAGACAAACACTGTTAGTCAAAGCACAGAGGCAATGAAGTTTTCACAGAGACTGCTTAATAACAGCCTTGACTCCTGTCATACAATCCCAATTTCCTTTATAAAACATCTCATTACATGAAAGAACAGCGTACCAACTTCTTATCAAGATTTCATTTCCTACTCTTCTATCCCACAAACACCTGTTTTTATTTATAACTTACCTAGTAGAAAAATTTTATTCACTACTTAATACTTTATTAATACTTATTAAGGGCTAAAATGGGAGTCAACAAAGGAAACAAGAATGAAAATACCAACCTGAGATAAAAACTGTTATGTGAGACTTACATGTAAGCAGATGTCAAGTCATTTGAACTGTGCTAGATCTAAACTCATGTAACAAACTAGCGTGTACTCAGTTTTACTATATGCAAATTTATGTTTGCTAAATAGGAGTCACTATTAACTAGTTATATACTTAAAATCAATTTAAAGAAATTGTTAACAATTGCAATACGATGTGAACTATTCCATACTTCAAATAAGCATACCAAATATAAAATTACATAAAGTTTAAGGTAAATCACTTATTTATCTTAAACATCTGTGTACCAAAATTCAAAGTTCAGAGATTACAAAGAATTTATATAAAGCTTTTCTTTCATGCATTTTTTAATGCAAGGGTTGTTAAACCCCTACCTCCTCTTTCTTTTGGCAAGGGTACTACTCTAATCCATGAATTTGTGATATTACAAATTGATTTGAGAATATACCCCAAATATTCCAACTAGAAAACAATTATTTAGGATTGTGTATGTGAAGTGTGTGCGGTTGGGATAATTAAGAACTTCAGATTATCAAGGGGAAAAAATGACAGAAATTGAAGATATAACTGAAGAGCTAAGACTACTTAATGGAAAATCACAAACTTAATAAAAAAAAACATTTAAAAACTTCATTTATGTCAAAACCCACAGAGAGCATAAATAGCAAGAGTGAACCCAAATATCTGTAGGTTATGGACATTTAGTGTAACTATTCACCAGTGTTAATTCAAAGGTTGTAACTAAAGCCGGGCATGGTGGCCCGTGCCTGTAAGCTTCAGCCTATGAAGCGGCCGGGGCTAGGGATCGCGGTTCCAGTCCCGCCTGGGGCCCGTAGTGAGACCTAGTTCCAAAAAAATAGCTGAGCGTGGTGGCACGCGCCTGTCATCCCAGCTACCTGGGAAGCTGAGGCTGGGGATTGCTTGAGTCTGTGGTACCCCGGGCAACGAGAGCCTGTGATTTCATGGGCAAAAATAGCGAGACCTAGTCTCCAAAAAAAAAAAAAAAAGGTTGCAACTAGTCTGGAGGGAGGGGATATCTCTGTAGGCACAGGTGCTTTCTGCTCAGTTTTGCTACTAACCGAACTGCTCTAAAAAATAGGCATTTTTAAAAAACATATCTAACTATAAATGAATGTCTTTCTTATAAACTTTAGCCAGAGAAGACATTTATTCTAAAAGATCGACTTGTTGTCAGATAACTAATATAATTATTTACTCTTAATGAAAAGATTTCCATTGCACTAACATCCCCAAAGGCTTTTTTTTTTTTTTTAAGATTCTAATTGCAAAAAATACCATTGAGACTTTCATAGAAGGGCATCTGTTGGTAATAGTATTTTCTTGGTAATAATATTTTCTTCATTAATTCTTTATCGTGAGTTTGTAATTTTGATACTTTCAATCACATTTTCATAACATAGACAGAATAAAAAAAGAATGCTTATTTAAAATACACTATTCATATGTAATATTTAATTATCACTGCCCATCAACAGATTAGAGGAAGGCAAGGACCATATCATACAGTAGTTGCACAACGAGGGGTAAAATGTTGGGTTTTATGTGAAAAGGGAGCTGTTATCCAGGCAGAAACAAAAGCATTTTCTGAGCACTCCAGTTATGTAGATAATGCAACGCAGTAGCATGTAAGGAAAAAAAAGGAAAGAAACCATCGGGATGCAACCATCATCATCTTGGAATGGTACAGATAATTATGATCGTCAAATATTTCAATCTTCTCACATATTTCCCAGTCTTCCTTGCACTTAGATTGAGGTCATGTGAGCAAAAGTGACAATCATATCCAGTTCATGTGCCCTCCCACAAAGTCACTGGCATAAGCAGTTATAAGATGGAGATTCACAGTTCAAATAACGGGACTTTATGTAAAAAAACAATAGACCACTGCTGTGTTAACCAGTAAGATTAGGAGGTTAATTTTTTAGTCTAAATATAGCCTATTTTAAGTAAAACTGATGAGTTAATTCTCAAAAAGAGAAAAATTTCATGGAACTCAGGTTATTGTAGTTCTAGTAAAAATATTCTGATACTAAAATTAAATCTACATTTATCATTTTTATGTTATACAAGATAAAATTTTATATACCTAATATATACCCTATATTAGATTATACTAAGGTAGAAAATAGCAATATCAAATTAAGTTTAAGCAAAGTAAATAATATTGGAGCTTTGTGATATTTGAAATGAATTTTCTGAAAAGTATACCTTATTTCACAGGAATAAAAATCTGTCTCCTTTACTTAAGTCATCAAAAATGAAAAAGTAGTTTTCTTCAAAAATAACTGATGCTTGTAAATATGTTACATATAAACATTTGCCTATTTCAATCAAAGACAACACCTTTAGTATCCTATAGTCAAAACACATTATATAAGCAACTTATGTAACAACGATGGAATCGCTTATATAACTTGAAAGTATAACCAATCAGCATAGAGCTAATGTAACAACCACGAAAAATATGTGATGTATTTGCAGTGGCAACAGATATTAATTTTGATGAAGACAAACTTATCAAACTTTGATGACCAATTCTTTTTATATTCAGAGAAACTTCTATTTAATACAAAGTCAATGAGTTGTGTACATTTCTACAATTTTGAAGTCATAGTTTTCAGACTTACAATCAAATTCAGGTCAACTTTTACATTTAATAAAAGAGGGAAGACATAGATCCATGTTTTTTCTATAGGATATTTAATTACTGAACCATTTGTTGAAAATATTCTATCTTGTAAAAGAAAAAAATATGCTTAAATATTCAAAACTATTGTAGAACATTGTATTGGTGTCCACACATACACCCCTTAGCATATCTCTGATCTATCTAAATATCTTGTATTAAAACTGCTTTGTAGTTTTAAAGCCTGTTCTTTAATTTTTTTAAAAATTCACTAAATTAGAATAACTACCCCTAAA
This sequence comes from Uropsilus gracilis, assembly GCA_004024945.1. NCBI lineage: Eukaryota > Metazoa > Chordata > Mammalia > Eulipotyphla > Talpidae > Uropsilus > Uropsilus gracilis. The sequence goes on from PVHY01010665.1 coordinate 26,860, forward strand.
AATCCACTAAATTGGATCCAACTTTGTTCTCAGTATTATTTTGACCTTTCTAAAATAGGAGAATCATTTTAATCTCTACAAAAAAAAGAAAAAGAAAACTGGTAGCATTTTGATGATTACATTGAATCCAATCCATCTACTGATGGAGAGCTGACATCTCAACACCATTGAATCTTTTAGTTAGTGCATTAGGTATTATTTCTCTGTATATTTACATGTTGTAAATATTTCAATTGTCTTACACTACTTTAGGTACATCTCATGTTTACGGATGCTAATATGTAGCATCCATATTCACATATACATGTATATATATTATATATATACGTATATATATACATGCTATATATATTATATATATATAGCATCCCAATATATATTATATATATTATATTATATATATTAATATATATTATATATATAATATATATATATTAGTTGGGATGCTAGTATATAAAAACACAATTGATTGGTGTGTGGTTGGATACCTTATATCCCAGACCCTCTTAAATTCATTTAGTAGTTTTAGTAGCTTCCTCATAGAGCCATTATGATTTTCTATGTACATTATCATGCCCAGTGCAAATATAGTTTCATTTATTTTTAAACTGAATGCTTATATTTTTATTACCTTACTGCCCTAAGCTATGAATTCTAGTTTAATGTTAATTTTTATCAGTTATAGAAGCAGACATCCTTACCACCTTTTTATCCATATGGAAAAAGCATTATTTCACACATCATTAGAAGATCAGTTGTATAATTTTTGTAATTCTTTATCAGATTAAAGAAGTTTAAGTTTATTCCCATTTGTGTATGTTTCCATTATGAATGTATTTAATTTGTCCAATACTTACCAATCTGATTTCTCTAACTGATAATAAGATTTTTCAGGCTTTCTATTACTTCTATTAATTTCAGTAATTCCTGTCACCTACTTCATCTAACTTGAAGTTATTGGCATGATATTGTTCAAATATACCTTGATTATCCTATACTGCCTTCAAGCATCTTAGTGATTGATTTATTACTCTTCTGGTCATTAGAATTATTTTTCCTGATCTAGCTAGAAGTTTACAAATCAAATTTTTTTAAAGAGCCAACTTTTGGTTTCACTATTTTTATTGATTTCGCTCATCAGTTTCCTTCTGCTTGCTTTGGAAGTGATGAACATTACTTCTTTTTTATTATAAGGATGTATCAGCATAAATTTTAACCTAATCACTGCTTTAGTAATCTAGTAGGTGCATCCCACAAAATCTATAATCATTCCTTTTTAAACACTTTATAGATTCTCGTATTTCTTTTCTTCCATCCATAAACTATTTGGAAATATATGGTTTAATTTCTATGTATTTCAGACCTTATTGCTTCTTCTTTTTGTGCAGACCTGAGTTTTCATTATCATTTTTATTCTGTCAGAAGTCATCTTTTAAGATTACTCTAATGCACATATAGTGAAAGCAAATTTTCTCAGCTTTTGTTTATTTGAAATGCCATTTCCTTTTTTTTTTTTTTAAAGACCATTACACTGGATAATTTTAGAACTTGACTTTTTTCCTTTCAGCATTTTAATATATAATTTGTTTTCTGGCTTACATGCCTTCTGCTGAGAAGTTACTAGTGATTTTTTGTGTATCTTTGCTCCTTTATAGTATTTCCCACTATTTTGCCTACTACTTCTAAGATTTTCTCTTCCACAGTAACTTAGATATCTGACTATAACACAGCTTGTTGTACCTTTGTTTATATCCCATTTGGGATTTGCTGTGCTTCTTGAATCTGTTTATCTTTTAGAAAATTTGGAAAATTATTTGTCATTATTTTTTGTCTTCCCCTTCTATTGTAGCCAGAGCTCCAATTACATAGAAGTTTCAAGACTATGTCCAGGACATTGATGGTCAGTTCACTTTCTTTCGTCTTGTTAGCCACCTATGGAATTTCTAAGACTGTTTCCATTATTGCATTTTCTCCACCTCTAACTACATTAGTAGTAGGTTTTAGAATCCACATTTACGTGCATCTAGGTACATACACAAATTTATTATAGCTACTAATGAATACTATGAACACTAAAGAATATTATGTTGTTGAGTTTCTCGACTTAATAGTTTTCCTTTAAAAAAGAGTAATACATTTTGTTTCAACAGGGTATTAAATTACTCACTGTTCAATTTCATTCTTTTCAGCTTGCTTTTAAGATCTGTTAAAGCAGGTATAGAGCAGTCATTCAATAGGGTTAATTCAGCATTATTCTTGAAATGTGACCTTTCAGGGATCCCTACTGATTTCTCCAGATGTTCAACAAAGTCTCTCCATTCTACTTATTCAGGAACTCAAACATCGCGCACCCTTGTATAAATGCTGGAAATTGTTCAGATTACAGCTTCCTAATAATTATTTGCCTACCACTGTGAAGTTTCACCTAACCATGCACAATTTAGTATTTAAAAGTAGGTCTGTAAAGAAATACATGGTGATTTCTAGTGCTCTTTCTATCTCTGCATAGGTAGACCTCTCTTCTTCAGCATTCTGACCTACCAAACTCAATTAACTGAACCTCCCCAACTGTAACCTTGGTCACAGTCAGGAAAAGCCACTGTGTTCTATTTGGCTGCCCTCTCCCAGTACCATAGATCAGAAAGTGCCTTCAGGCAAAAAAAATCATGTGAATTAAAAAGGCTACTTCCTGTGTCTCTTTTCTCAAGCAGTATCTCTACCCATTGCCGCCTTATACCCATTTTCTGAAAAGTGACTTTTGTTTTGTTTTTTGTATTTTGTCCATTTTTTCAGTTATATATTTAACTGAAGAGCAAGCTTAGCATAAGTAACTTTAGTCCTTTATGACCAGATCCCAAAAAAATTGTGTGTGTGTATGTGTGTGTGTGAGCAAGCAGGCAAGACAGAGAACTCTAGAATATTGCTTCAAAATTTCATATTCATAATCTCACGGTCTTAAAAAAATATCTCTCATTTGCATAGTGGGCCAGAATATTAAAAAAAAAAAAACCAAAGCAAAAAAAACACAGACAGTGAGTCTCAGATTCTTTTTTCCGGGGTTCTGTATTGCTTCATGGGAGCAGAGCTATTAATGCATTCCGTATCATTTATCTACCTTTCAATTGTTCTGTAAGAAAAATTACTAAATCATAGCTGAGGCACTATAATCTTAATTTTCTTTCTTACAAAAACTTAGCTGGACTTACAGGAAAAACAGAATTGGAGCCAGGCAATTCAAAATCTATGGAACTCTAAAATCTGAGACCTAACAAAACAGTAGTGATTCTTATAGAAATATTTCCACTGGCTTTTATATTAAGGAATAAACTAGTTCATCCTTTAAAGTTTCATATCCTAGAATTTATGCTTCTTCTTTTGATGTGGGCTTTTAAGATCTAGGGTTTTAAAAGACACCAGTTTAGGAAAATTAATAATACCATCTAGAGCAATATTTTTCATCAGTTATTTTCTTTTTAATACAAGGAGATATCACAGATTCTTCAACTGAACTTGCAACATCCTCACATCTTTTAAGTAGTAGAATATATTGTCCAATTCTTTAAGTTAATAAACTAACAAGTTACTGAGCTACAGGGGAGCACTTTTACAGAACTGCCAGTATTCTTTATAGATCATCACTATATATTTCTCTTTAATTGTGAAAAAGTTTCCGCCATACCATTCCAAAGCATTAACATTTTTGAAGTGATTTAGAAAAGAGTCAAGTCAAATTCTGCATTATGGTGATATCATCACCCTATGTGTCAAATGTGAAAGAAGTTTTTCAGAGAAAAGGAAAACCACACAGGTCAGAAACTCAACTAAATAAAGAAGAACAACTCGTTTTTCTTATTCTTAATAGAGGCAACAGACAGCAGGTTATTAAAATAACAGCAACTATGTAATCAACTCTGTATGTACATTTATGTACATATATCTAAATGAAATACATGACAGAAGTGACATAGTGCTGGGAGGAAGAAATTAGGTATCCTCTGCTATTATAAGATAATTCTATTGCTCAGATAGCAGCATATTATTATTTACACATATACTTATATTAATTCTAAATCTATTTAACCTCTATCAAACTCTAGGGTAATCACTAAAACTACCAAAAGACATATAATTGATATGCTAAGGAGAAAAAAAATGTTACATTAAATTCAACTGAAACTACAAATGGCAGCCTCTGCTCAAAGAATAAATTCCTAATCCCGTTGGGCGGCGGATCCTCCACCCAGAATGCAAAATGGCTATCAGCAAGATGGCTATCACTTCAGTTCCCGTTACATATGCAGGCTTGCTCACTCCATTTGCACACTCTTGCAATACACACACACTATATGGAAAAGAAGTGCATGATGGGCGGTGCTGCAACTCTGACAGAAGCCAGTGGCTGAATGAAAATTCAAACTGGGCCTTGACTTCCTCAATCTGCCCTACATAACTGATTGGGCTTACAAGATCACCTGGACCAAGGCAACCCTTGACTACATGGATGGCAAGCACAGCAGAAAAGACAGTGAGGACATTGCTGAAGAACTAGGCTATGGCAACTCTTCTACACCTGGCCAGTGAGCTACAACACTGATTTGAGACTATCACCAAGGACAGATGATGTGAAAAGACTCCTAGAAACGATGATGCACTCACTACTCCTTTCTGGGGGAGGAACTTGGTTTGCCCCAGACAAAATCAACTATGCAGATTTCCTGGATGACAACATCCCTGACAAACTTACATGTTTTAAGACTAAGTGACTGAAATGTGTTCCCAAACCCAATGGAATTCATGGCTTGCTTTGAGGGCCTATATAAAACCATTCCTACTCAGAGTTTTCTAAAGACTGCCAAATAGGGCAACAAACAGGCTCCATAAAGTCAGGAGATGGGGACAAGGAGTTGCTCAGCAGCTGAGAACAAGAAGACCCTCCTACAACCTCAAGTTAACTCTTATGTTAGTCTTTTCTTTTTCCCTTAATCCCCCACACTAAGATCTTACTTCCCCTCACCCCTCTTCATCCAGACCCCTTAAAACACTACAGAACCTAGTTTTTATTAGCAACATTGCCCTCAACATTATTCTTCCTACACTAGCCAAGCAAACCATCCTCCTCCCACCATTTCCCTCTGCCTTGAGGGACCGAATGTAACCTCAGCTGTAAGGCTTTACCCTGAGTTCCTAGTACTAGCCTAGTACCCTGCCCCACCGGACCCCCAGTAAAGCCTTAAATCACAAACACAACTACAACAAAAGGCAGACCAATTGTGGAAAACAAACACAGAAGCAAGAAAAACAAAGAGAAAATGCAGCAAATGGGGTAGATATTAATATACTATATATATGATATATATCACTTTAAACATCAATGGTCTACATAACTAATTAAAAATTAGAGACAGTGAAAACAGATCAAAAACTACGACCCAACTATATATTATTGTCTATAAGAAAAACCCACTTTAGCCATAACACAAACTAAAAGTAAAGGAATGCCATACTAACACTTGTCAAAAGAAACTAGGTAATAATTTCAGGCACAGTAAATTCTCTGTATCTCCTTTAAAGGTAAAATATTATGAGGCCAGCATCAATCTAATACTGAAAACAGGCAGACATTCTGATAAAATGACACACCAGTATCTCTTATGAAGACAGATGCAAAAATTTTTAACAAAATATTAGCAAATCAAATTCAGTAAGATATAGATTTTTCACAACATGACAGAGTAGGATTTATCCCAGTTGTACCATAGTTGATTGAAGATTCAAAAATTAACATACATTCAGGCGCCATGGTGGGCGCCTATAATCCCAGCTACCTGGGAGGCTGGGGATTACTTGAGTTCACAGGATCAGGACTACTCCGGGCAACATAGTGAGACCTAGTCTCAAAAACAAAAATAAAAACAAAAACAAAAATTGATATAATCCATCATATCAACAGAATAAAGAAAAATCACATTATCCACAGAAGTACAAGAAATAGTTCATAAAATTCAATACTCATTCATGATAAACACTCTCAGTAAACTAGAAATAGAGGGAATGTTCAAAACTTGATTACCTATCAAAAACCTGCAGCACATTATAATGGAGAAAACTAAGACTTCTCTGTTAAAGATGAGGAACAAGGCAAAGCTATCTCCTCTATTACTCCTTTTCAATATCATACTGGAATTCCTTTCTAGTACAATAAAGCAAGAGGAAGGAAAAAAGATACACAGACTTGGGTGGGAGAAATAAAACTCTTCTGTTTGTAGATAACATGATCATATATGGGGGTGAAAATTACACAATAAAAACTCCTGCCATATAATAACAGCAAGGTTGTAGGATACAAGGCTAATATTTAAAAAAAAAATTGTTTTCCTATATGTCATCAAGAAACAAGTGGAATTTGAAATAAAAACGTTACAAGAGTACACAAAAAATACATAAATATAAGTAAAATACAGAAATGAACAAGACGAAAAGGAACCCTAATATAAACAATGGATTTCGCATCATAACATTGTGTCAATATAACTTCTTTGATTATAACACATAACAGTGGAAATAAGAGCCTGCCCCAGCAGGCAGCCTAATCGGCTGTCTGCCCGCCCAGGGTTTTGGGCCACTGAAGCTCCTTGGCCAACAGGGAGCAAAGACTCCACAACTCCAGGGTAAGTCCCTTGCATCTGGAGAGCCCAGGAGGGGGTCTGGGTGGGGTTTTAGCCCCATCCACCAGTGGAGGGTTGTAGTCATTGGCAGCCTGGATCAGCTGAGGTATGTTTCCCCTAGTCCCTACCCCAAGGTTAACACTGAAAACCTACCAGCACAGTTTGCCTGTTCCCAAGAACACAGTCCCTCACCCACAGAAAGGACACTGTCATAGGAAAGAAAGAGACTAATGGACTCAACACAGGCTAGCAAACAACCAAAGAGTGGTTTGAGTGAATGGAGGGGGCACCAGAGGGAGGGGAAGGCATCCCAAAAGAATTTACGAAGTTGTGATTTAAAGAATAAAAATAAATAAAAACTAAAAAGGAAAAGTGGAAATATGAGAAGTCTGTACTTCTAATCAATTTTGCTGTGAATTTAAAAGTACTCTTAAAAGTTCCCTATTTAATATATGTATACATATAGCATTGAGCTTATTTTATTCTTCAAATATACCTACATGCCCTAATAGATAATTTTTCTTTACTGTTTGTAAAGATACCACTACCATGGGTGACTATTAATCTGTTTCACAAGTACACTTTTGAATTTCTGCCCTTCATTTCTCTTACATCACAAAGTGGAATAACTTACTACCACTCAAGAATCCTTGCATTCTCTCTATGGTTACTTCTCATTCAACTTTTTCATAGTTTTCTAGACAAATGAAACAAAATTAGACTTCTCTGATCCATTTCCAAACTGTAGAGAATTAAAGTCTGTTTCTACTTTTCTTCTAATAAACTTTTCCTCTTATCTGTTCTAAATAAATCTGCATCTTCACTTGAAAATAAAGGTAACAACTCAAAAACTATTGTAAATCCGAATCTATAGAAAAGTAACTTAATTTGCAGTTTATTAATGTAATGCTATTAGTCTCTTTACTCCCTTAAATGTTACACTGAGTTCATATTTATCCAATTCCTTAAAAGGAAATATAGCATCTACCTTTTCACTTTTTTTCCTTTCTATTGGCAAAACAAGAAAAATGAGTATTTCCCTGAATCCGTAAGAAACTACTAGTTTCTTTTATGTTTTTCAAACTGGAAAAGTTCATCTGCTAACTTATAATTAAATATTAATAATTCTCCATTCTCTCCTGATGACTCTCTAAATTTATTTGAAAGAATTTCTGCCCATTTGTATACTAAAATTTAAAAATCAAAGAAAATCTAGATATATGGAGACTAATTTGGAGAAATTAAGGACTTTCCTAAAGGCTGTTGTTTGACTTGGAAGATACTGGCATGTTTCCTAGACTAAGACAAGGAAACACATTTTGTTCTTTTTAACAATTTGCGGGGGGAGGAGGGTAGGTCAGAATGCCTATTTTCCAAATTTTTGCATTTTCCCAAAAGCATCCTGGAAGGAAATACTTGATAATCATTTCCTAAGAAACAAAATAGGTTCTAGAACTCCAAAGCCTCACCACTAAATAAGAGGCAATAAAATCACAGCAGTTATTCAGTGATCCCCCAGCACTTACTAATTTATTGCACACAGACCTAACTTCCAATTGCCAGTACCTACATTTCCTTGCTGAGGGCTTTTGTTGTCACTATAGCTTGAAGTGCCAGGGAATTAGTACTAGCAGGAACAGCCTTCATGCAAGAACTGATGGGATTTGATATACATATACACCAGTTTCCTCATCTTGGGAGTGGTTTAGTTCTGGGGCATGTATTTTACACTGGCTCCCCAAATTCCCCCAGCAATATTTGAACTCCAGTCTTCCATAATAGTAAACTGGTTTTTATATTGACTGTGACAGCAATGGCTTATTACACATTGGCACTGCATATTTAATATTTCATATAAGTATCTCCAGAATGCTAAGAAAAACCATAGGGGAATCTCAATCAGAGAGTTTAAGAATAATCTTAACTTTTGCTCAGTGATAAAGCAAGCCATGATTGTAACATAAGTATGTATAGAATGTGTGCTCCTTCACCAAAGGAAGAGAACACTGGAAGGGAAAATTTTAGTCATGTTAGAATTTTGTATCTCAAATCTACAAAATATTTAGAATCCTATTTTACCTTCCTAGAAAACTGACATTTCCCCCCTAATGATCACAAGTCTCTCAAACAAAATATACTTTTAAGTTTTACTAATAATGTCATTGCGAATTAACTTATTGTTGACATTTGGGGAGGAAAAAGAAGCAAGTTAAATATAACCAATCCAAATTTTATTATCTTCATAACTATATTCAAATGTGGAAAAATTCACTCACTGAACAGTACCAAGAAAAAAAAAAAACCCATGGAGAAATATACAATACTAGACAGTAGACATACAATGACAGAAAAGTAGTACTAGTTTCTAAGTGGTTTAAATTAAGTCAATTATAGCATCTGCACTGTAGATATTATGATTTAAGAAATCATAAAACTATAATTACAAAAAATTGTGAGAATTCACTTAAAATTTATATTCATAAATAGATCTTTTAACCTATTTGTCCTTAATTATAACTTTTAGTAATTAAAAATGTTCACCTACATCTGAAAAATCAGTTCCCAGAAATATAAAGAAAAAAATAACAAGAACACCTTTAAAAAGTTTAAAATACAAAACCATATGGTCTCACAATAGATGGGCTATAGGAACAAGGAACAAAAGGCCAAGAAAAAAGTCAAAATAAGCTAACAACAAAACTAGTGCAAGCAGCTTGGGAAAGGGGACGGGGAGGAAGCAATCAGGGAAAGGAGGAGCACAAGATCAAGATGAAGGTTCACGGGTGATAAGATGGGTGATAAGGTGGAGGGAGAATCCCAGGGAATGCAATGAATATATATGTACATATATGTAAACATAAATATGTAAATAATAAAATGATTAATAAAAATCTGAAAAAAGCTTAAAATACAGAAATCAAAAAAATACCAATCATTTTAAAGACAATCTTAGAATGCTTTAAATTATAAAATAATTTACAAACCTGAAACAGAACTAAATTGCAATTCTAAAGAAAGCGTTTTTATACTCACATCAAAAGATACAAATTAGGTGGGCACGGTGGCTTGTGCCTGTAAGCTTCAGTCTATGAAGTGGCTGGGGCTAGGGATCGCAGTTCGAGTCCCACCTGGGGCATGTAGTGAGACCTAGTTCCAAAAAATTATTGCTGGGCGTGGTGGCGCATGCCTGTAATCCCAGCTACCTGGGAAGCTGAGGCTGGGGATTGCTTGAGTCCGTGGTACCCCGGGCAATGTGAGCCTGTGGTTCCACGGGCAAAAATAGCTAGAACTAGTCTCAAAAAAAAAAAAAAAAAAAAAAAAAAAAAAAAAAAAAAAAAAAAAAAAAAAAAAAAAAAAAAAAAAAAAAAAAAAAAAAAAAAAAAAAAAAAAAGATACAAATCATCAAAATCAAAATTAATAAAATGCCAAAATTAATAAAAAGCTGAGAAATAATTTTTGCAGTAAGATAGTAAAAATATTCAAAAGAAAATTGTAAATCCTGTATTTGGATAGATAAAATTCTGAAATGTCAAATTAAGTTAAAATACCCCCCCAAAAGGCAAACCAAAAATTCTAAATAATCCAGAGCAGTATTCAAAGTGTTATTAAATAAACCTAATATTAATTATTTGAATTAATGACTTTAACCTTAGAAAAAAAGTGTCCTTGACCCCTACATATACAGAAAGGGGTTCTAATAACCACGGTATTATAATATTAAATGGTGAGTGATTCAAGAAGATGGAAACATTCCTTAAAGAATATTAAACTTCATATAGCAATTATTTGCCTAAAAAACACACGTCACTGAAGTCTCCAGTGGATTATGGAAAAAAGTGAGATAGAAAGGAAAAAAAACTATATAAATAAACCTGGACCAAATATTTTTCAGGTTTGTTTCAATTTTCTTCAATAACTGGCAAAATTCACAATAAAACAAAATGGGATACATCTGCTTGATGCTTTGTATAAAGGTTTAAATTTCCTCATGTGTATGTTTCATACAAATGTCTGGACTTAATGTTTTCACACTAAACTCCAGTAGCAAATCTAAGTATTAAATTCTTTTATCAGAAGTTAGAGACTAGAACTACTTTTCTGTCATTGCATGGCTACTGCCCAGTAGTGTGTATTTCTCCATGGGATTTTTTTCCCCTGTGAAGATACACAGATTGGGTTGGTTATATTTGACGTGCTTCCTTTTCCTCCCCAAATGTGGACAAAAAGTTAATTCATAATGATATTACTGATAAATTTTCTGTTTTAACCTGACAAAATACATGCTTGCTATACAAAATATTAAGTATAAAAATGGTATATTAGGTATTAAAAGTATTATAAGTATATACTAGTAAGCCATATAGGATAAAATATGATTTTTTTATTTTATTTATTTATTTTAATGTTTTTGAGACTAAGTCTCGCTATTTTTGTCCGTGGAACCACAGGCTCACGTTGCCCGTGGTACCACGGACTCAAGCAATCCCCAGCCTCAGCTTCCCAGGTAGCTAGGATTACAGGTACGTGCCACCACGCGCAGGTATTTTTTTGCGACTAGGTCTTGCTGTGTTGCCCCGGACAGGACTCAGATCCCCAGACCCGGCCACGACTCCATAAGCTGTCGCTTTCAAGCACGCACCACCGTGCCCAGCTAGGATAAAATATGATTTAATGATAAATTGTATAGCAGATTAAGTGCTGTAGATCAATTAAAGAGAATATTAATAAAGATTAAAACAGCCCAGAAGACTAAAACAGTCCGGAAGTCAAGATTGTCTTATATTGTTTCCAGCTTAAAAGACAGCTAACTGTTAGCGCTTCTCAACAATTAAAAAATAATCAGTGTACATTTTGTTAACTTGAACTACTTCGAAAGTATTATGAATATAAAAACTGATAAATTTCTGGACTTCTTCCAGAACACATGTACATAACAATTCTTTCGGCTTACAATGCTGATAAAACTGCACGGTCCAAAAGAAGGAGCATGAGTCTAAAGTTTCACATACACGGGCAAGAACCCTCGCTCTATCGCTTACTGGGCCTCTTCCCCTCCAGCTACCACAAATTACGCAGTGCAGTTTCCCCCGTGCGCAGAAATCACAGGAGTCAGCACTATTAGAGTACAGTGGGTAAGTCTTGCCTTGGGAAAGCAAAGCCAGGTTAGTTATTTTCTTTGGCTTTTTGACCCTGGGCAAATTTTTAACTATGCTGACTCTGTTTCTTCTAAAGTTGAATATGGCTAACAATTAGCTCTCTTAGCCGTCGAAAGGATAAAATATTATATGCAAAGTAAATAGCACAATGTCAATAAAAAAAAAACCTAAGTTGTCAATAATAGTAAATGTCCTTATTCAAACAAATTTCAAATAATAGAACACCAAAAGAATGGAATGCTTACTTTGTGTTACATTGTATACTTCAGTATAAAAATTAATACAGGCTATTTATTGGTAAAAATGTGTTCAGCTTCTAACATTACAGTGATTCTCATTCGTTTTTGAGAATTTTATAAAAATAACGTACTTTTTCCTCTTTAATACTATTCAGGTTCCCCCCATCATTTGAATGCAGACGGTTCCTATTTGGTTATGACTTAGTTTATGAGCCTGGAAACATTCAAAATTTTTTCATATAAATTAATGGTAATAGCATTCATAGAATCGGAAAGTAATCTACCAATCATGCTCCACTTTTGGAGAGCTAGGAAAAACTGTTGTTCATAGTATTCTGTATCAGTTTACGAACATTAACAGATTTCCTATAAACTAGATTAGAAACAATGTTCTATGTGGTTATTTAAATTAAATTTAATTCCAATTAAATATAATTAAAAATTCATTTCCTCAGTTGCACAGGTCACATTTCCAGTGTTTGATAGTCACACAAGCATATAAGGCTAGTACCTATAAAGTATAAACCTATAGAAAGAGCAACTTCTAACAGACAAACATGTCCTGCAGTGTTGACAGTTCGGTAAATAAAACTATTTTCTCACTTGTTTCTGCTTTGTTTTTAAAAATATCTAGATACCCCTTTTTCAAGCAGATTCCCAAGAAAGCAGAAACCGAATATTTGCCCACACACAGATTCTTTAGACTTTGGGACACAGTATGCATCCAATAGCTGTCACAGCTGACATTATTGTTTTAGTTATATTAATCCAATAAAAATTGATCAAATTGGTAAGGATACGAGGTGAAAGCTGTGAATGTAATGAGTACATATACGTAACTAAAAAGAAAAAAACATAGTTGACCAACTGATAAACTACGTGCGGACTTAAATTTTTGGAGTTAATATTTATACACATTGGTTAGTTACTTAAGCAGAAATTTAGGCCTTGCTCTTAGTGTATTTCTGCTCATAACAGAAAAACATTTACAGTTCTCGTATTATTCGTATTTTTATATGGATTTTCTTTGATGGAGCAGTTGTGTAACTTACTTTTAACAGTAAATCGCATGTATGTATGTATATGTACTATAAATGTATACATATATGTACATTTATTATAATTTATTATTTATATACACACAGCAGTTTAACAAACAAAATAGCTTTAAAATTCAAAGTTTTTTAAGTTAATTATGGGATCAGAATTAAAACTCTGTTAACAACTTGTAACAAAGACAAAATTGTTTCTATATAAAGAATGCTAGAAGGTCTAATAATAATTTTGCACTTACACTGCCACATTTTTTCTAATGGCATATTCATCCAAATCGTCATCAGAGCTGCTATCAGTTGCATCAGAATCCAGACCCTCTTCAACATGAGACAACAGCCCTGTAGCAGACAGTGCAAATCTTTGGATTTCTGCAGCAGTACACCGTGCAAAGCCATTTTTTGTATCATGCCACAATTCATTCTCTGCAGTCAACAAGTTGACTTCTGGCTTAATTTCAGTGCATTTAGGTAAACTATTATCCAAAATTGTGGTAGGTTCATGACAGATCTTCACTTTGGGGAGTTGATGTTTCATAGAAAATTTCATTTGCTGGCCATAATGCTTAACAACATGCTTTGCCAGGAGCATCTGCAAATGTTTCTGAGTTCTTCTAGCCTGGCTAAGTAAAATTTTCTGTTTGCTCACACAATGAAGTAAACGAGCTTTCACTTCCTCCTGTTTTTCAGCGGCTGAGGAACTAGTAGGCACATTTGAGTGACCAGGCCAAATTTTCTTTTGAGCACAATGCAATAAACTCTTTTTAATCTCGACATCAGTAACTTTATCCAAAAGTGTATTCTTTTGGTACCATTTACAGTTTTGCAACTGCATTTTATCTATAGTAGTGTCTTTGGTTACATTTGAATCCAAAATAATTTTTACATCTGTCATACACTGGCTTGTGGTATCTGACAAAGGTTCTTTTTTGATGAACTCTTCAGAATGAGAATGACAAATTTTACTGAGCTGAATGTTGCTGCCATTACATAGTATATTTTTCAGTTTATTGCAACTGGGTTCCCCTAATTTCTTTTGTTTGTAATTCTCATTATATTTATTTAAAGTAGAATTAGAACTCATTAAAAGAACTGTCTGATAATGTTTTGAAGATTGAGGGGAGCCAAAATGTTTTAAATTCACAAAATTAGTGTTAAGAGTAGGTTCAGGAGTTGGAAATCCCAGCATCTGAGAGAAAGTATCTCCCTTTAGCTTTTCATCTACAGTTCTTGGACTTTCCATGCATAGCATCTTGTCAGAATCCATGGTACGTGGCAAAGATGAAAAGCAGATACCCTTTGCTGCTGCCTCCCTCAGAGCTGGTGTCATGGCGAATCCTGCAGATAATTATTGGAAACCTAAAATAATGTAAAAATAAAAAAATCAAATATCTAGAAAATGCTTTATACTTATGTTTCCCAACAATTCTGGTTAAAACATGAATCGAATCAAAGACTTTACTTGCTAAATCCCAACATAATCTCTGCTTTTCCCCACCTCATAAGGAATCCACAACGACTAAGCTATTCATCATTCTATGAGCCTATCACCCAAAATTGCAATTAAAGTCTCATACTACCTACCACTATAATTACCAGACAAATGTTAGTGGCTGTAATTATATCTCAGAATTACATTTCTGAGAATACTTAGTGAGAACAACAAAAAAAAAATTCAATCTTGAATCTGGTACTCAGACTTGAAAATGTAACCCAATTCATACTTTCAGCAAAAAGAACTACTTATTATATAAAATATAAAATTGCTCAAAACCTTAATTTGACTATACAATCTGAACAGTATTAGTAACAAGAACAGCAAATGCTAAATAATGTAAGATAAAAGTGAACTGAACTACAAACAAAAAGTATATACACTTTAGAACTGTTAAAATGTAGTCATCAATTGTTATTGCTGTCTGCAAAACAATGACAGATAACCACAAAAATTAATTATCATAAACATTTCATTATTTTATCAAAAGAAAAATTATAAATATTTAATGCTGATTCATAGAAAAACAATATAGTACCATTAAACACTATGAAGTGTTGGCTAGTGAAAAAATTCATGTTCACAATTTAACATTTGTGAAGATACTTTGGAACAATAATACTCATATTTCCCAGGTGCAAGTTCTAACTCTACAGCACCACTCCCATATAAAAACTGAAAATTCATAAGCTGATTCTTTACAAAGCAAAAATGAACAAAAGGGAGAAAAAAGGCAAGAAAGTTTCTATGCAATTAAAAAGATACTGTTTAAAGCAAATGATAGATTAAAAGAGATCTGTAAAAATATTATAGATAAAGGATTAATATCTGAATATGTAAATGGGCAGAGAATATTTTCAGTGAGGGACTTCAGATGATGTTATCCAGTCATTAAACAAGTACATAATTTCACCAGCAACAGGAAACTAGAAATAAAACAAGAGACCAGCATTACAAACATCAATTTGATATCTAGAAATCATTAAGTCCAAAAATATCACCTACCCTGTAGATGTGGATAAATAAGGTTTCTCAAACCTACTTAGATTATAAAAGTAATTTGAGGATAACACGGAAGATGTATTTATCACAGGTATCACAAAAGATCAGTATTTCTAATAAAGAATAATAAAACATAATGAAATACTATATAGCCATTTCAAAAGGATCTTAGTTCTCTTAGAAGATCTCCAAGGTTTACTGTGTATGAAAGGCAGCTTCTAAAATGATGGTAAGTAATTCCATTTCCTGGTCTTTGTGACCTTGGATAACCCTATCCTCTTGACTACAGACTGGATTTAGTGACTTGCTTGTAGTAAACACAATGTAACAGAGGTAACAGGATGTCACCTCTAAGATTAGGCAACAAAGAGACTAGATTTCATCTTGTTACTCTCTCATTCAGCTGTCAATTTGTGAACTATTAAAACCCCCAACATAAAGAACTAAAGTGTCCAATCAACATACAGCAATTACATTAGACCTGCCAACAGGTATGTGCATGATCTGAGAAGCAGATCCTCTTCCAGTCAAGCCTTCAGATGACTGCAGTCTTGCGAGTTTGATCCAGAGGCACCCCAGCTAAGTCATGCTTAGATCATGAGTCACAGAAACCGCGAAATAAATAGCTTAACTCACCAACTTTGGGGTAATGTTAAATAATAGATAAGTAATACACTTGAATGTGAAGACTTTACACTGTAGACTCCAGAAGATTCTGCCATATATAGGTTCTATTGAAGTTCCTTTGTATTATATTCCAAGTGGATCCTTATAAACAATGCTACTCTGAAAAAAAGTCTACTTTGCAAGCAAAGAAACTCATGAAAAGTATCTCTTATAATTTTTCTTAAAGTTAAATTATGCAGAATACAGTTTTAGTATAATCTAGAGTTCACTTCATAAGTAATAATGACAGATTGAAAATTTTATCCTGAGACTCAGAATGAGGTAGTGTCTATTCTTACTACTTCTATTTATCATCATACTGGAGTTGCTAGCCAGTAGAATAGGACAAGAAAAGAGAAATAAAAGGCATACAGATTGCCAAAGAAGTAAAACTATCTGTATTCACAAATGTCATGAGTTTCTACATGAAAAGACTCAAAGAATCCATTAAAAAGTTCCTAAGTTGGTGAGTTCACTAAGTAGCAGACACAAGGTCAAAATATAAAAACCACACTTCTGGATTTCAGAACTAAGAAATTGCAGATAGAAATTTACAGTTCTATCAAAACATATGCAGGATTTGTGTACTGAAAAAACAAAAACAATGAAAGAAATCAAGGAAGATAAGTAAATGGAGTGGATACACTCTGTTCATGGATTACGCCAGTCAACACTGTTATTAATTCCTCTTAAACTTACCGATAGATTCAACATGATCACAAACAAAATCTTGGTAGGATTTTTGGCTGATATAATGATAGACTATGGGTGCTGTGGTGGGAAAACTACAGTGATCATACCTGAAGGAAAAAAAGTCATATATTGTCCTGAATTAAGACAGTAATTTAAAATTTTTTTTAAATAGAAAACAATGAATCCCAAAACTCTGCATCAAAAAGGAAAGGAATACTTAAAACAAAGGCAAAAAAAGAGAAAAGTTCAAGGACCTATATTACCCTATCTACTTACAGGGATCAAGATAATATGGCATTAGTGAAAGGGTGGAGACACAGATTAATGGAAAGGATACAGAGGTTAGAAATAGACCTACACATGCAGGGTCAGTTGATAGCTGACAAAGATGTGATGACAATTCAATATGAAAAAGACTAGCTTTTTTTTTTTTTTTAAGAAGTCGTCTGAAACAACTGGATATCCATATGCAAACAAGCAAATGAAAAAATCTAAGCCTTAATCCATATCTCATCCATATCTTCATGCAGAAATGATTAAACTCAAGAGAATGGATATCAGACCTAAATGTAAGACCAAGAGCATTGTTCATAAAAGAAAAACTGATAAACTAGACTTCCTCAAAATTAAGATGAATACTAAGGGAACTAAAACATTAACAATTTGGGAGACTTTGACATATGTAAATGCCAAAGATGTATGTTCAGAAATTAGCAGAGATCAGGTGTATGTACTCCTGAAAGTCACTAAGTTTACCATTCAGGTTAATTCTGAATAATGACTTTGACCATTACATAAATGTAAATTATAATTCTTTTCACTCATATTATTTCATTTATTTTTTACAAATGATGGACAATTGATTAGAAGTAGAATGCAAAACAAATACTGATTTGAGAAATATAAAACCAATAATATGTCAACATATTCATTTCAAGACAACCACTAGTTCCACAGCTAAATCCCATATGATCATAATTATTTTATAGTACCTAACGTGTCTCCAATATTTCAATAGCCAATTCAAAAACAACACAGTAAGACTATCAAGCCACCAGTAAAGTCATCTAGTTTTCATTTGGAAATAAAACTCTCCATAACAGAACATTAATTATAGAGATGTACACGTGAATGGCAGCTAAAAGCCTATTTGGTCTTTTTTTTTTTTTTTTTTTAATCCACAAATATGGAAATAAACCAGTCTATTCTTTCAAAGCAGAAAATGAGTGATTAACATTCTCTCATGTAGTTTTGTCTATTTTTGGTAGAAGTTGTATTTTAATCTTCATTTAATACATGTGTGAAATCAAACATTCAATAATTCAGTTAACATACTTATTGAATAAGGTGTAACCGATACTATCATAAAAAGAAAGCGATGCACATGAAAATAAGGGTTCTATATTCTCAAGAGGTTTTTTGTTTGTTTGTTTGTTTTTTGAGACTAGGTCTTGCTATTTTTGCCTGTGGAACCGCAGGCTCTCGTTGCCCGGGGTACCACAGACTCAAGCAATCCCCAGCCTCAGCTTCCCAGGTAGCTGGGATTACAGGCGCGCGCCCCCACGCCCAGCTATTTTTTTGGAACTAGGTCTTGCTACAGGCCCCAGGCGAGACTCGAACCACGATCCCTAGCCCCGGCCGCTTCATAGGCTGAAGCTTACAAGCACGAGCCACCGTGCCCGGCTATTCTCAGAGTTTTTTGTCTAGCAAACGATAAGAATATATAAATAGGTATGAAAGTATCAAGTAAGTTGAGTTCTGTAGTATTTAACAAACACTAAGCAATGAAGAGTAATAGAGCATGACTATATTGAATAGGAATTACTTAGATTCGTAGATGAAGGAAAGTCTGTATTAGTGACATCTGCTCTGATACCTGAAATGTTCATAACAACCAAACCAAGATTTTGTGTAAAAAGCTTTCTAAGGAAGAAAGACAACTAGCAGAAAGCTTTAGGGTAGGAATAAATTTGGTGTATTTGTGGAACAAAAATGATGAGTATGTCTAGAAAATAATGAGTTAGGAACAGAGAGTAATAGAGAATAAGATGGGAGAGGTATAGAGAGTATAAACCATGGACATTTTAGGTAAGTCAAAGGGAAACTATTGAAGATATTTAGATGAGGGAGTAACATGACCTGATTTACTTTTTTTTTTTTAAATTACTCTTGCTGTTCTGTAGAGAAAAGATTTGTACTGGAGAAAGAATGAAGACAGCTTTTTAGAATCTAAGCAGGGAAATCAGTTAAGAAGCTACCAAAGTAATAAAAATGAGAGATAAGGCTGGTGACTTGTACTAGAGTGGTAGCAAAAGAGAGGGATGAGTCTAGGACACCATTCAAAACAAATCTGAGAAAAATCTGATGGGGAAGATACTGTGGGGCTTAAGGCAAAGTTGCTATCAATCATGACTCCTAGGTTTTTAGCATGAGCAACTTGTTGGGCAGTTGGTAATATTTTCTTTTTTTTTTTTCTTTTTTTTTTTTTTGAGACTGGGTCTTGCTATTTTTGCCTGTGGAACCGCAGGCTCTCGTTGCCCGGGGTACCACAGACTCAAGCAATCCCCAGCCTCAGCTTCCCAGGTAGCTGGGATGACAGGCGCGCGCCACCACGCCCAGCTATTTTTTTGGAACTAGGTCTAGCTACGGGCCCCAGGCGGGACTCGAACCGCAATCCCTAGCCCCGGCCGCTTCATAGGCTGAAGCTTACAAGCACGAGCCACCGTGCCCGGCTGGTAATATTTTCTGAAACTGGATAGACTTGGGGATACAGAAGGCTGAGGAAGAAAAATAAAAAGTTCGGTTTGGGATATGTTGAGTTTGAAGTGTCTATAAGCTATTCAAGTGGAAGCAGTTGGAAAAACAAATTTAGAGTTCAAAAGAGAAGTCATAACAAGATAGATAATTTGGGGGGAGTCACTTTGATAAACTGCATTTAAAATCAAAGAACATTCAACTGGAATCTGTATAAATGCCAATTCTCTAAAATGCAAATCAGTAACACAAACTGGACTAAAGTTATCAAAAGAAAGGTAAATTCATCCTTAAATAAAAATACTGATTGCATCTTAAGAGACCCTATATAGAGAAAAATATTAAACTTTTCCATACTTGTGACTTAAATATGTTTCATACTAGTAAGAGTCTGAAAAAGAGTAAGACAAGCTGTTCTAGCAAACTAAGAGAACTTTCATCTCATTTTTGCTAAATATAAGAGGGCTCAAAATTTCTCATTTGCAAAGGAAAAATTTTAAACATTAGTATTTACAATGGTATTTTATTCCTTCCCCAAAATAAGAATTAATGGAAGGCATCAAGACAGTGCTGTGTTTTCAAGATTTCTTTATGCCACACTATGGGGATTCTCAACTTACAGTAAAAAACAAAAAACAAAACAAAACAAAGAAAAAAAAACACTAAACCAGTAATTGGCATGAACAGGGTAAGGTTAGCTCATACTTTGTATTCAATAGTGTTTATAGCAAGAACTTCTTTCACTTTGAAAACTCTGCCTAAAAAGGAATTCTCTTTGAAGACTAAAGGAATTTAATTAAAGATAAAGCCACTTGGGTGGCCACATAACACATCAAACAGATCATACTTCAATCAGAATTATTACTGTTCAGCTATAAATGCATGACTCATAGGAACATAAATGAAGTCATTTTTTTTCTGTGCACATCAACTTGGATCCAGCTATTTACATACAGAAGTGCAATATCACATTTTTTCAGATTATAAATTTTGGTTCCAATTTAAACAGTAATGTTGCTAAACAGTAATTAGTGATCTACTACTAAAGAAATATTAAAATTTACTTCAAATAATATATTTGAGAATCCTGTCTTAAAGGACTGGAAGCAAACACCAATATTAAAACAAATAAAAAAAATTAAAGTTCTAAAAATGTTAACAAAGCCTCAATATTATAATTTCCCTCAATTCTGCAGTAGATATTTTAACATTTATATATAAAGTGCTTCTAATAAAATTATCAACTATTAAAAATTTTCTTTATAAACTGTCTTCAGATTTTCATTACCCACTTCTGACAGGCATTACAACATTGCCATTTTAATTAGTATTTGATAGTTGCTTATCCCACAAGATTAAGGAAAAGAAGAATAGTTCAGAGAAATAACTTTTCCGGACATTAAAAAAAATCAATCTGGAAATGTTACACATTCCCTCACTTTTTAAATGGAACACCCTAAAAATAATGTAAGACTTCATTATAATTCAGGATCATCCTTAAGGACCATATGCCAGTAATACAGGAAGGACTTCAAGGACAGAGGTAGAAGAGATGTTTTAGAGAGAATAAACTTTTTACTAACATCTTATTCACTGTCACTTCCAATGCAAGCAGCCCCATAACTTGGAGTTTATAACCTAAAGAACTTTAACAGAAAGCAATCCTAAACACCAATCTAAATCGGAAGTAGTTTCTGCCGCCTTCAACATATGGATACTGTACATGCAAATGTATAAGACGCTAAAGAGAGATAAACAAATGAATAAAAACATTGTGAAAACAAAAATTACATTAAGACATACGGGGTTTATGTGCCAAGTAAAACGCAGTGAAAGGTGTAGTAGGAATTAATAGGAAGGGTATCAAAAACAATATCAATAAGGAACAATGTAACACACTACTTAGGAGGCTTTAAACACACACACACACACACACACACACACACACACACCCACCCATAAGCTAAGTAACAAGTTAATTGATCCCATTGTGGATCGATTATGTGGATTATCCCATTGTGGATCGAGAATGAGTACAGTGAAATCTGTAAGCTAAATACATCCGGGATAGATAAGTGAGTAAAGGAAACACAAAGTTTAAGTTACCATGACAAACAGTATCAAAACTGGGTGAAACTCTTGGGGAATGCAACAGCCCTGAATTAATAGGAAGTCACTGGACCTTTTTGTAGACAATGATAGAATCAGTGAGAACCCATCTGAAAAAGCAAATACTCAAAACAGTTCATCAGTCAAACAGTAATGGTATATTGCCAACAATATCCATAAACTTAATGAGACAAAAACATGACATAATTTCCTCGAGGTAAAAAAAGGTGAACAAATATTAATAGTCCATTGGTATGTATGTATTGAGCACCCACTATGTGATCTGCAGCAAGTATAAAACATCAAGTATAAAACATCCCTTCCCCTCATGTAGTGTAAAATTAAAAAACTAAATTAGATGTATGATAGACAGAAGTGAAAAAAAAATTTTTTTTTTTTGAGACTAGGTCTTCCTATTTTTGCCTGTGGAACCGCAGGCTCTCGTTGCCCGGGGTACCACAGACTCAAGCAATCCCCAGCCTCAGCTTCCCAGGTAGCTGGGATTACCAGCGCACATCACCACGCCCAGCTATTTTTTTGGAACTAGGTCTCACTACGGGCCCCAGGCGGGACTCGAACTGTGATCCCTAGCCCTGGCCGCTTCATAGGCTTGAAGCTTACAAGCACGAGCCACCGTGCCCTGCCCTGAAAAAATTTTTTAATGAAAATTAAAACAAATTTTGTTTTAATGCTAAGATCAGATGGTAATGGGAAGACAGACTGCTCATACACTGGGTGAGCATAAATCAACTTTTACTGAAAAGTAATTTGCAAGAGCCTTACACCCACACACCCACACCCAGACATTCCTCTTTTTAACAAATCTATTAGAAAAAGAAAGTCAGCCGGGCACAGTGGCTCTGTGCCTGTAAGCTTCAGCCTATGAAGCAGCTGGGGCTAGGGATCGCGGTTCGAGTCCTGCCTGGGGCAACACAGCGAGACCTAGTCGCAAAAAATAGCTGGGTGTGGTGGCGCGTGCCTGTAATCCAGCTACCTGGGGAGCTGAGGCTGGGGACTGCTTGAGTCCGTGGTACCCCAGGCAACCTGAGCCTGCGGTTCCATGGGCAAAAATAGCAAGACCTAGTCTCAAAAAAATAATAATAATAATAATCAAAGATTTATGTAAGGGTCAATTCTCTGTGTGAAATTTCTATTAGCAAGTCATTAGAAACACCCACCCCCAAAGAAACATGCCAAAATGTGTGTCCATAGGAAAAATTTTTTAAAATATACACCGCAAGGGTAAGCAGTCAAAAACAATTTTTTTTTCAAAAATTATTTACTAACATGGTAAAGTTTTATGAGGCAAAGTAAATGAAAATACATGACAGGGAAAATATGCAAATACAAATTAGAAAATAAAAATACAAATTATTTGTATCTTATGTTCACTTTAGGGAAAATATGCAGCTGCAAATTAGAAAATAAAAATACAAATTGTCTGTATCCTATTTTCACGTCCTTTTTCCCCCAAATCATTTTCTAATAAGCAAGACTGCTTATCAAAATAAGCAATTGCTATTTGACCAGGCACACATAAAATACAAATGTAACGGAAAACCTCAGCAGTGATAAACTTGACCTGGGTTAAGAAATTTCGTTAAAGAAATTACTCCAGAAGGACTGGGAAGAGAAATATTATCTAAACTGTGAGTAAATGGTGGCGACCCTGACACTGGTTTAACGAAGTGGGTGGAAACAAAAGTAACATCAAAGATAATAAATACAGGGACTTTGGAGATAAAGCAAAAACTATTCCATTGCAGGAGTCACCACCCATTATTTACATTTTGCCAGGACAGCGGCTTAAAAAAAAAAAAAAAAGACAAAGACAAAACCTGGCTTTTATTATAAAGTCTATTACTCGGCAGTTTCTGTAGATCCTTTACTAACACAAAGCATTTGACCCCCCCCCCCCCAACAATCGCCTAATGCAGGGGCAACCTTATGTGAAGCTATTTACGGGAGGAAACACCGGCGATCGGAGAGGTCCAGGTCCAGACTTGCCCAAGGCGGCGGCGGAACTGGAAAGCGCGGGGACCTCGTCTCAGCTGAGCCCCCCCTCTCCCGGGCAATCCACATTCCAGAACACCAGGCTTCCCTCCCCTCTGGATGCCCAGGGCCGCCTCGCCCTCCGCAAGCACTGAAGGTCTCGTCGGCAGGACGAGTAAATAGCTCAGTGAGGCTGCTGTTCCGAGCACACCCGCCCCGTCCGGCCAGGGTCTGAAAAACATTCCCGCCCACCCAGGCTCAGCGGGGAAGTTTTCCAACACCAGCCAAGGCAAAGACCAAGGTCCCAGCCTCTTCAGTCTCGCCAGAGGACCAAAGTTTGGGGGCGGGGGGGGGGG